>RJWJ010016108.1:0-35005 GCA_004363605.1 Indri indri
GCTGGTAAGTGAGATGCCCAGTCGACCCTCAGTTCAGACCACAGCCCCAGCCTCCCAAGAGATCTTGAGGCAGAGACACCCAGCTGAGCCATGCCGGGATCCTAAAACACACAAACTTTCAGATAATTATAATGCTTATTGTTACAAGCTGTAAGTCTGAGTATTGTTGTCACCAACAATAACTATTATTACATAGCAGAGTCTTCCAGGCTCTGGGGTGTGGCCCAGCCCTCCTCCTTCCCTTCCCTCCTCTCCTCCCAGGCTCCCTCCAGCCACATTGGATGTCTTTCTCACCTCCTCTGTGGCCATAATTGTTTATGCCACCAAATCCCTGAAGAATAGACCCTACCTCTTAGTACACTGTTCCCAGACTTGTGAGGGGCTGCCTCCTCTTGTCTTTCTGGTCACAGCACAAATGGCACCTCGTTTTCCACACTCGCTTTCCACACCTGCACACCTAGTGGCCACAGCTCTCTGTCCCGGCACCTGCTTTGTTTCACTAGAGCACTTGCTATTCTCTCCACACGCATTCACTTTCATGAAGTTGTCCATCTCCCCGTCCAGACCACGACCACTTTCAGGACAGGGACCATGTTGGTTACTTGCATCATTGCGCCCAGTCCTAATGTGGCCCCTGCATAGGGTGACAACTTGGGGTACAGTTGCTGTGTGAGTAAATGAGGTGATCTTGGGCCCCTTCTTACCTCTGAGCAGCTCACACTGTGGAGAGGAATGCTGGTGATGAAAGGTGCATGTTGAGCCCCAGGCGAGGGGACACAGCAAATGAGCCCCCATGTTGCCAGCTCCAGTTGCTCCAGCAGAGCACAATAGGCACTGTGTGCCCCTGGTGCCCCCTCATGGTCACTGCAGCACCAGGATGGGGGGTGGACTAAACAAAGCACACTTTCATTCAGGTGTCTCTCTCTGAACACTGCAGGGCAAGTGAGTGAGACCTACAGGCTCCAGGAGGTTGGCGGGGACCTCAGAAGCCTCCCCTTCTCCCTCTATTCTTCCACTGTTCTGGGGTGTACAGTTCATTCCCAAGGCCTCCTCGCCCCAGCAGGGCAATGACTCAGGCCCTACTCACAATGAGGACCACGAAGCTCTGACAGGGATAGTGTTGTCCCCATCCCTCAGGGATGTGGACCAATGCTTTCCCACATTCTGCACTAACCTGGGCACTTAGTCCTACAAACCCACAGGCTGCTCTCTGCTCTGAAGGATCTCCAGGGAGTAGAAACCATTTTCCAAGGGCCTGGGAGCACGGTGGGTAACTGAGGAAGAATTAAAGTCAACAGACACTTCTCCAAGTCTGTGGGACCTTTGAGGTCACCCTGGTCAAGTGCCCAAATTTATAGGGAGGTATTTGAAGCTTTTCCCATGCAGCCCCCTTCACATTAAGTATGGGGTCATCCTAGTTCCACATACCAAGAGCTGTAAACTCAAAACCCCAGAAGCTGTCATCTTGAGGCTACCCTGGGGATGGCCCAGTCCAGGAAGACTCTGGGAACCTTGGAGACCCCACCCCTGGCATCTATTACATGTATTTGCTAAAGGGATGTTTTTCTTTTGTCACCAAGAACAGAGAGATGTCAATAAAAGAGCACATAGAACAACACTGCAGACCTAGGGAAGGTCCCATTTTGGGGACACCTTAGAGCTGCAGGGTGTGCATATTCCAGTTCATATAACTGCAAAGAATTTCCTCTTAAATATGCACTGTGTGGCTCTTCCCTCCAAATTTACTCCTTTTGCTCTGGATGAAACCAGCTTAAATAAGAAGGATTTGACAGAAAGAAAGAGCTGCCTGGAAGAATGTTGATCTTGTAAGTTCAACCTGTCTGGGGGCTGGGGACAGGACAGGAGCTGCGTGCTGAACGCTGGCCCTGCTGCAGCTCTGTTGTTTTTATTTTTTTAAAAAATTACAAAATACCAAGGAGGTACAGATGTTTTTATTGCATGGATAGCTTGTAGAGTACTTAATTCAGGCCTTTTAGAGTGCCTGTCACCAGAATAGTGTTTATTGTACCCAAAAGGTAAGTTTTTATCCCATATCCCCCACCTAGACTACCCCCTTTTTAGTTTCCAAGATCCTACATATCTCTCTGTGCCTGTGTGTACCCATAATTTAGCTCCCACTTATTAGTGAGAACATATGGTGTTTGGGTTTCCATTTTTGAGATACTTCACGTAGAATAATGGTCTCCAGTTCCATCCCAGTTGCTGCAAAAGACACTGTCTCATTCCTTTTCATGGCAGAGTGGTACTCCATGGTGTGTGTATTCACCACATTTCCTTTATCCACTCATGAATTCATGGGTGCTTACGCTGGTTCTTCATCTTTGCAATTGTGAATTGTGCTGTGATAAACATTTTAGTACAAGTGTCTTTTATTTTATTTTTTTAAATCAAATGACTTATTTTCTTTTGGGTAGTTCTGCAGCAGTGGGGTTGCTGGGTCAAATGGTAGGTCTACGTTTAGTTCTTTGAGGAATCTGCACACTGTTTCCCGTAGGGTTGTACTGGTTTGCAGTCTCACTGAGAGTGTAGGGCGTTCCTTTCTCTCTGCTTCCTCGCCAGCATCTATTGTTGTCTGACTTTTAGTAATGGCCATTCTGATAGGGGTCATATGGTATCTCGCTATAGTTTTAATTTGCGTTTCCCTGATAATTAGTGATGTAGACCATTTTTTCATGTTTGTAGCCCATTTCTCTATCTTGTTTTGAAATCTTGTTTGTGTCTTTTGCCCACTTGTTTTTTATTTATTCAGGATATTATTTGGGTACAAAGATTTTGGTTACATGTCATGCGGTTGCACTGCCTAAGCCAGGGCTACAAGCATGTCCATCCCCCATAGAGTGCATTCTGCTTCCATTAGTTGTGGGTTTACCCCCCACCCCTGCCGACCGGCACCCAATGAATATTACTACCATGTGAACACCTTAGTGTTGGTCAGTTAGTACCAGTTTGATGGCAAGTACATGTGGTGCATATTTTCCAATCCTGTGAAGCCTCACTTTGAAGGATGGGCTCAATCTCTATCCAGGATAATATAAGAGGTGCTAGGTCAGTGTTGTTTTTTGTAATTGAGTAGTATAGCATGGCATACGTATATCACATTTTATTATTCCACTCATGTATTGATGGGCACTTGGGTTGCCTTCACATCCTTGCAATTGTGAATTGTGCTGCCATAGACATTTGAGTTCAGATGTCTTTATTATAGAATGTCTTGTTTTCCTTTGGATAGATGCCTAGTAGTGGCATTGCTGGATCAAATGGTATTTCTATTTTTAGCTCCTTGAGATGTCTCCAAATTACTTTCCACAGGGGTTGTACTATTTTGGACTCCCACCAGCAGTGTAAGAGTGTTCCAATCTCTTCACATCCATGCCAACATTTGTCATTTGGGGAATTTTTGATAAGGATTTGCCCACTTTTTGATGGGATTGAATAATATGACTTGATTCTATTATTGTCTGATTCTGCATTTCTGAAGTGAATTATTTGTGGTCATTTTTTATACTTAATATATTAATTTTATGGTCAAATTCATAATTTATATAGCTTTTTCAAGTTTCAGTATAATGTATTTAATAGCCACAGCACACGATTCAATGGCTTTTTTTTCCTGGTTAATAAAATAGATTTCAGAGGGAAATACCTGAACCTTAAAAGTATTTTGAAAGAGTCATTTAAAAAAATGAGAATTTTGGTTAATGATTCCAGATACTTAAAATTTATTTTATTTTGTTCAGTTTCCAATTATCTTTTTACTTTATGTTTGGTGGCCAATACTTCATAAATATCACTTTTTCTCTCAGTTTTCTAATTTATTACTGTATGGTTGTTTATATTAGTCTCTGGGGGTTTGAAAACGCCATCACCAGTTTTCATACTGTTCATTATTAATAATATTTAAGTGTGTCTTTTCACATTTTTCTTAACATTGCACTGACTCTGCATATTTTATTATTAATTTTATTCATATTTATTATATTCCATGTAATAATTATTCTAAATTTCATTGCCTACATTATACTTTCATACTCCACACTCCTTGCGTTTAGGCTATGCTTACATTTATGAATTCCAGAGACTGACGTCTAGCACACATATTGTCAGGCATCTTCTATTCTGGTAATTGAATTGTCAGCTGTGTTATTTCACCTAAATACTGTTGAATCAAACACAGTAAGCAACTTGGATATGGAGAATTTCCATTGTCTTTTAGTCTAAACAGTATCAATATTCATCAGTTATATGGCCTAGTTTTAGTTTCAATATTTAAAAAATTTTAATATACTTTTTCAAAAATATAACCTAATGGATACCACAGATAACCTTTTTGAGTAAAATACTTTATATTTGTTAAAACATTTTTTTAGATCAAATTATTTAAATTGATCCAAATGTGCTGAAAACTGTGGTGTAAAGCCAAGGTTCAATACTTGTCAATTAAGTCAGTTTTGTTTGTTGTATGCTTGGAATTCTTGAACAATTAATAAATTTCATGTGTGTTATCTAATGATAATGACAAACAGTTTAATTTTTCACTTTGGTGAAAGAATTGTCCAGGTTACCTTATAATTCCCTCAAAAATTCTCCCTTGACTATTTCAAACCAAGAGTTGCTGCTGTACAAAAATGGGACCATGACTTTCATGCCCACGGGCCTTGTCCTGAGCTCCTCCATGGCCAAGTTTCACCTTAGTCAAAGTTCAGGACATGGGATCCATGCAATCTCTCTCTTTAGGACACGCTAATTTAGATCACTGCTTGACAAAAAATAGTTTACCATAAAAGGGTTCCAATGACCAGTTTTTTCCTTTATGAGTCTCATATTTATTAGCTGTCAATTAAATTCTCACTAAGACCTCTTAACAAGATTCTTGTGCCCACTTTGACCCATCCAGGTTTTTCTGTACAATTTTACCTGAAATATTTGAAAAAATATGCTACTTTCCTCCCACAAAAAATTAGATATTTCAAATGATGAACTTTCTTTTTGGAATGTAAGGTAAAATGACAAAACCTGGTCTTTGATATCATGCAGTGTCTGATACATTATTTCCCTCAAGGTCTATCCTGGACCACATGCTGTGGAGTTACTGCTTTTTCTTCCCACTTTCATGATAGAGTAATACCCACCCTATTCCATTTCATTAAATTCTTATTATGCTTCTGTGCCCAGATGATTTCATAGCATTTTAAATTAACTGGTTTAAAGTTGCACACTCATATACGCTTCCTTATTCTCCAAATTGGTAGAGGTCCACTATTAAAATCATTCTTACCTTTAAGCTTTTCCATTGAAGTAATTAATAAAATAGAAATTATGAAACAATTTTCAATATATTCACTCTGTACCTACTGTTCATACCGTGTGATAAATCCTATAAGGGCAGAGTCTGGGTCTGGGGTTCACACACTCTCTTATGTAATGGATCATAGTGGTAGTTAAACCTCTGCAAGGGAAGAATAAATGACTTCACAGTGTATAATGAAACATGACAAACCACCTAAAATTTAGACGCATCGTGTTAGCTTAGAGAATATTGTATTTCTTCAACAGCAGGTGGAGTGGATTTTGGGTATCCTGGGGTCACGGCCCATGAGAACAAAGGGGCTGACTGTAGGAAAACAAGCAGCTATTAGTGCGGAGGTGTTCACCAGCCACAAACCTGGATTAGGCAAAATAGCCACGAATAATGTACAGATAGAGGAGAGAGTATAAAATGCTACAAAGGTGCTCACTAGGACAAGGATGCTTTGGGTGACTCTGGACTCAGGGGAGGCTCTGGGGGAGAGGTTGGTCCTATGAATGTGTTGGACCTGCTGCTTGTGCCTGTGCAGGATGCAAACCATGGAGCCACTGGCCCAGGCCATGAGTCCCAAACACGAAACATCATAGCATGCTGACAACATAACATATAGTGATCCTGTAATTCTGCTATCAATATCTACTGCAGAACAGTATCCCAAATTCTTTTCCTTTGTGTGGTTTTTCATCTTCCGCTGGCCAGTCACATTCTGAAGAACAATGGTAGCTGCCAGCATGTTCAGGATCCAGCACAGGATACTGAGGGGCCCAATGCATTGAGGAGATTGTAGTTTCAGCTCTGCCCACCTGGAGCCTGTGGGGCTGATGGTGATGGCCTGGAAGACACTCAAGAGACAGGTGGTGCCAATGCACACACCCCTGCCCACTCTGTGAACATAGAAAACAAGTTTGCACTCAACATCATTCAGGAAATGTTCCAACCCAAAAGTGGTTACTGGCTGTGGGACTCCTTTGGAGAGTATGACCAAGGAGTTGGCTACACTCAGGTGCTTGAGAACCAAATCTGTGGATCTTAAAGTGCTTCTGGTGTAATAAAGGGAACTGTAATGGTAAAGAAAAAAGAAATTCCCCAGGAGTCCAACTGTGGTCTGCGATAAAAAGATCATTCCTATTGCCACATCCCTGGAGGCCATTTGTCATTTTCTGAAGACTGACAATCCCATTCAGAGTGAGAGAGTCCTGCGTAGAAACATGAGATCTGTTTTATTTGGTGACAACTAAAATTTTCTATTGGACACCTACTATTATTTTCAACCCATAATGTTAATAAATTCTATTTTCCTTTCAGTAAGAGTTTTGCTATTGTTTGAAATTATATATATATATATATATATACATACACATAATTATTATATATGTATTTTCTATATGTATAGAAAATCTCTCCACTACAAGAGTACTACAGTAATGTGTTGAATAAATCTTTTACAACTCTTGCAGTGCTTTATTATTCCAATTTTATAAATGAGAAGATCTTAGGAATGGGAAGGCTAAATGACATTTCTCAAGTAAACTCCTTGTTAAGAGGCAGTGTCGGAAGTTGACAGTTTACTTCATCACTTTGCTGTCTCAATTCAGACATATATATATATATAAATATTTAAATCATTCACCTATTTTCTTAATATTTTTGCTTATCCTGTTTTAAAAAGAATGATCATGTGCCTTTTCCCCCCACTTTCGATTGTGGTAATTTTTTAAGTACATTTATTAATTTCATAGGCACATATCATCTATAGTATGGAGATCCAAGTAGAATATAATTGTGCTGATTTTCCTATATAATCTTACAATTATAATCATAAAAGGTCCAATGGGATTTACTGAATGCTCACATGATCCCATGATGGTTTTAAAAGAAGAGACTGTTCTTTACCATATTTAAGAAGGAGCACAGATGGGAATGGCTATGTGCTGAGCAAGGAGCCATGAGACATAAGTAGGAGATAAAATATTGCAGAGGACAAGCTATTTGAAATTACATGCAACGTATAGAGAAAATTAGCATTGGTGAATGCAAAGATATGAAATAAAATCACTTCAGTGTCAGAATGGTTAAACATATTAAAGCGTAAGTCCATTATGTAAAAGGAAAACTGGAGGTAGGGAAAATTATTCTCTTAATCAATTTAAACAGTAGTACCCTTAGTGTTAAGCCTGGGAATGGCATTGGAAATTTTTTGTACAACAGAAAATATCACATGCAATTCAATTCTGTAAACAACTGAAATCATAACTCTTTAAAAATACAAAAAAACTAAGGTTAAGCCACCTTTCCTGTTGACTTCATGAAGGAAAACAGTCATATACCACAATGATTGTTCAAGAGTTGTTCTCTGTCACCACAGAGTTATGGTCTCCATTAAGCATATTAATATGCCTAGAATTGGAAAAAACCCTATATTTACTATCTCTATGCAGAATAAAGTAATTCAGTCAGCCATACCTTATACATTATCACAGCCATGAAGGTATTGCAGAAACACCTCTACCCATCCTAGAAATGGTGTCCCTCACTCCTGTAGGGAAGATAGAGCATCTGGGAAATTAATTCCCAAATTATACTACAGAACTTAAAAAAAAACTCCAAGAATCTGTGACTTTATCAAAATCAACAATGACGAACAGTGAGGATTACATTAAATTAAATTAGAAACAGTAGGGACTGGTTCATGGTCTTGACCTCCATCCTTTTGTACAAGTTCAACCCATAGCTCAGTCATTATTTCCTCCTTCTTGCGTGAATGTTGACCTGGCTCAGTGTCCAGCCTTAAAGAATCCCTTTTTCAGACAAGAACACTTACCCCAGCTCCTAATGCACTTACTGCCCTTGCAGACTATGCCTTGCAGACCAAAATATAAAGGCTCACCTGAGATTCTTCCACTGTTGATGGGCTCAGGGATCACAATCAGGTCAACACAGCCAGTGAATGTGTGGGAGGGGGCAGCCGGGTCTGAGAGATATGATTTGTGATCCTGTGACCTCATCTCCCCAGAGAGCTGCAATTATCATTTCACCTGTAGTGACAATGACAGTGCACACTCGGGGCCTAATCAGAGTTTAAAAAACTTTGTCCCAGTTACCAGTTACCAAAAACAATGATGCCTTTCTAGTGAGCATCTCCAGGGAGAGGAGTGTGTTCGGGAGAGGCCCTTCATTTCCATTTCCACGATCCCTGGAGGCAGACAGGGGCTCCCCTGGAGAAATCTCAAAATGATGAGGTCTGAGACATGAGGGGCCGACAGCAAAGCACATGTGTCTTACTGGATTCTGTGCTTCCCTGAGATGTTCCCTGGGGAAAATCTAATTTCTGTTAATCCTCAAGATTCTAAGCTAGATGTTATTATTTAATTGTGACTAGAGAAATAGAATCACACAAAGAATTTGAGGAGAACTTGTCAACTGGTTGCAGTGCAAATAACGTGTTGCACTGTAGCAGCTGATTTGCACTGTAAGAACCTGAGGTCAAATATTGATATGAAAAATAAATAGGGACAAATTTGTGCAAATCAATGCAAATTCACATGGACACGTAGATGATGTATTCTGGTACTGCATACGTTTTCAGCATTAACTCCCATGGGGACAGGGGATGTGCATAAGGGTAACATATAACTTTGGCTGAATTGAGCCATATAGAATATTACAGACATATAGGACATATTAATGCGGATGTGAAGAATTTAAAATATTAGAAGCCATTATGTTAGCAGTTTAAACATTATATCATGATCTAGTGCCCTTTCTGACAGGAATGCAAGTGATATTCACCATCGGTAAATCCATTACTACAATTAATCACATTAACAGAATAAATAAAATTGTCACATATTTAATTCACAGATTAATAAAAGATATTTCCAGGAATATATAGCAAATCACATTTAAAAATAAATTAATAAGAAGTTAGTGTGAAATATTTCTGAAAAATATGCAAAATAGATTCCTACAAAGGATGAAAAATTATACTACATATTTGGCAAAGAGGATTCAACATATCAAGATGTCAATGATATTCTAATTAGTTTATAGATTGAGTTTGATTCCAATGTAGCTACCATCTTCCTGTGTTCTGGAGGTAGAAATTTTATTGGGAAGAACAGTAAACAAATAAAAATATCCACAAGAAGTCTGAAAAGAAAAACAATGACTCCTTCTATCACATATTTTAAGTAGTTGGAAAGTAAAATAATGTGGTGTTGATTCATAAATAGATTTATCAGTGCAGTACAAAATTCAAAAATGAAATAAAGCATACATGTGTAAAATAAATGCAGCAGTGATGAAAGAGGGAAGGTAAGCTTGGTGTGTGTCACTGGAGGCAGAAACTCAAAAATATGCAGAGAAGATTTTATCTCCCAATGTGTTTGCTTCCTGTAGGTCTGATACTTTCTCATGTGTAGAGAGGACTGTCAATTTTTGAGCAAGGTAATCTCTTTCTATGGTCTGTTGCAAGATTTCTACTGACTGACTCAATCTATATTGTAAACCATTCTCTGTCTTCACGTTGTGATTCCTGGTGAGTTGATGTGTTACTACTCTCAGCAGAGGTTTATCAACTGCGATTGACCTCCTTGCCTGGGAACATTGGGAACAGTCACATAAAGTTTCAGTAATTTTTTGTATTTGAGTGTCTTTTCTTTCTCCCTGCCCTGGGTCCACAGTTTGTAAGAGTGTTCACACAGTCCAGGAGAAACCAACAGTGTAGGGGCTCT
Organism: Indri indri; assembly: GCA_004363605.1. NCBI lineage: Eukaryota > Metazoa > Chordata > Mammalia > Primates > Indriidae > Indri > Indri indri. The sequence continues at coordinate 10,060 of RJWJ010016108.1, forward strand.
GGCAGGGGCCACCACAAGGTGGTGACATTTAATCTATAACCCAGTCTGAAACAATCAGAAGACACCACGCTCCTTTAGAAATAAAATTGGGAAAAAATAAACATAATTTGTTATGAGAATCAAAATCAATTTCCTTCAGAGGATGTGCTATAATAAAAGCAAGTAGGTGTTCTATGCCTGGCCCAAAACATTTTATTTGGGAAATATTTTCTCCAAGGTAGAGGTGGACATTCTGGCTAACCTTAAGAGACAGACACAAAAACGCCAATGAGAGGCAGGGCCGAGGAAGGCCAGAAGCATCATCATCCTTGGCATAAAGTGGGAAATCTTGATGAGAGTGACTGGTAACCTAGAACATGGAAGGGGTGGCTTCAGACACTGTTTTCATTTTTTTTTTAATTTCACAATTTTTGGTGGTGGTTGTATCTTTCTCTTACTATCCTACCTGTGACCAGACATTTGGGGCTCAGAGACAACTTGTCAGAATGTGACTATCATCATTTCCCATTGCTTAAAACAGTAAAGAGTCCTCAAGTCTGAGAAATATTATTTTCTGATACCTGAAATCATAGAAGAAGTGAACAAATGAAGAGATATACTATGTTCATGGATAATAAGACTCAATATTGTCAAGATGTCAGTTGTTTCCAAGTTGATCTATAGATTCAATGCAATTCCAATAAAAATTCCAACAACTGGAGCAAGTCATTTTAACTCTTTGCCCTCTTAGCCAACCTTAGTTTTGGCAGTAACCATATTTTACTGTCAGAAACTACAGATGCTTGCTTGCTCATTTGTGTGTTTATTTGCTTGGTTACTACTCACTTGACTTTCTTTCCCACTGGATGGTAAGCTCCATCGGGACAAGCATTTCGTGTTGTCCAATAGATGCTCCAAGTCTCTCTACCTTCCTCTCTCTCTCTCTCTCTCTCTGTCATGCTTAGCACACTGCCAGGTATATGGTAAACCCTTTTTGATACTAGACAAATGACTGAATATCCACAATGAATGTATGTATTCATGTGTGCTAATGCCACAGGCATAGAAAGAAATATGAGGGATTTTGACCCAGGCCAATCTGATATAGAATTTGAGTCACCCCCATAACAAGCTCTTTCACCAGCAACAGGATGACACAGGCAGCAACATTTACCATGGAGGGCTGTTGTAAAGACTAAAAACGGAAGCTAGATAGTAGTTATCACTGTGCATGGCCCATAGTAGGTGCTCTATAAATGTTAACTATTGTTTTCATTATGGTTTCAAATAAGTTGTGCATTAAATGCACCAGTCAAGTCTTATACTTCTTCATATACCTCAGAGTCTCTGGCACACTGAAGCACGAATAGTAGGAGCTTAGTAGATCAGCTGTTTGATGGATTGATAAATTCAAGCTCTAAGCACAATGGAAAAACTTTGTTACATGAAGAGCCCCAGTCCACAAATATTTATCAAGTAAGGACTATGATCAAGAAATTGTGCTGGTGGTTGTGTTAGCTAGACATTGGTAAGGAATTAAAAAGACAAAAATCTCTAAAATTCTAAGAAATGAAAAAACTGAGCCCATCACTGAAAGCTTGGCTTATGTGTACACAGTTTCCAATGGTCCCCAACCTTTTTAGCACCAAGGACTGGTTTCATGGAAGACAATTTTTTCCACAGACAGGGGGAGGGGGAACAGGGGAGGTAGGGCAGCACTCAGGAAGTGAAGGGAAGCCACTGTAAATATCCTCACTCGCCCACCACTCACCTCCTGCTGTGTGGCCCCGTTCCTAACAGGCCACAGACTGGTACTGGTCTATGGCCCGGGGGTTAGGAACCACAGACCATTTCTGTAATTGAAGTTGAGGGTCGTACTCAGGAATTTACCAAAACACTGGCAGTCTCAGCAACTGTCAGAAAATAAATGTATCTTCTGCTCTGTTCATATGTATAATTTGCACATACTGGTCATTTATCTGCCCAAGATGGCCTGTGTTGTGTCTTTTCATCAGTCCAGCACCACATTTCTTCTACACCATCCTAGACCTTTCCTACCTTCTACAGACTTAACTGTGATCTGTTTTAAGAAAAGAAAATAAATTAGTTTCCCAGAAAATCTGAGCATTATCTCCAGAGAGGGTACCCCACTAAGAGGTACACAAGCCTTGGCTATTGTTTTGTTAAATAGTAATAATAACTTAAAATGTGAGGACAGCAGCTGATGCCTAACTGCAGCGTAAAGACCAGCCTTGTTAGCATTGCCTGGCAACCTACGGGTGACATCTTGGAGAATGTGAAGGGGTCCAGTGAGTCTGGAGAGGCCATGGCATCAGAATTGAGGGAACTGAAAGGTCACTGAGGATCCACAAATGTCTGATCTTATTTCACACATTTCAAACGGATCTGATCTTCATCTGTGAGATAAAATTGAAGGATCTTTACATGCATACATTTCTGCTTTTCTGAACTTTTTATGTTTACTTTTGAGTTTAAAAGCCATGAATACTTGGAAGAATACACAATTTGAAGGATTGGTCAAGAAGAGTTTTAGACATGACTAAAGAGCTAGAGAGAGATTCCCCAGTCCTACTGCCTTCTTACATGGCAGTAACCAAGCTTCAGTGTGACACATCCAGGGCTACATCACTGCCAGTGACAGATGCAATCTCAATCCAGATCTTCCAGAATCCCAGGGCGGGGCTCCTTCTGCTTGCAATCTCACCAGATGAAGCAACCATTGCTGCCTTCTCTGAAAGATGTTGGGATCAACTGTAAAAAGGGTGACCAATGTTTGCCTACTTTCAAGGAAGACTTCATCCAAGCAGAACCATACCTGGATTTACATTTCAAAACCTCCTAGAGAGTCCACCATGCAGGAGCTCTGCAGGGCTGCCTTATGGCCTTCATGGGCCTTTTGCATTTGTGGACCCCTTCTTCCATTAAAAGATAACAAACCTGACCTTTTATGACTGCATTGGCAGAAGAAAAAAAAATTCCAACAACTTGTTTTCTGGATATTGAGAAACTGACTCTAAAGTTTATACGAAGAAGCAAAAGACATAGAATGGCTAACACAGTATTCTAGAAGAACAAAATTAAAACATTGAGACACTACTTCACTTCAAGACTTTCTTTAAAGCTACATTAAACAGTGTGGTATTGGATAAAGAATATACAAATCAACCAAAAGAAAAAAATAGAGAGTCCAGATGTAGGACCACATAAATATAGTCAATAGATTTTGACAAAGGAGTAAAGGCAATACAATGCAGCAAAAAAAAATAGCCTTTTCAAAAAATGGTACTGGAAGAAGTGGGCATGCACATACAAAAATATAAACCATAGACAGTACATCCTCAAAAACGTTCACAAAATGGATCACAGACCTAAATGTAAACTGCAAAGCTATAGAATTCCTAGAAGATAACAGAGGAAAATCTAAATGTTCTTGAGTTTAGCAATGACTTTTTAGATACAACCCCAAAGCTTCAATTCATAAAAGAAGAAATTCATGAACTAAAATTAAACATTTCTGCTCTTTGAAATATACTTTAAAAAAAGGAAAACAGAAGACACAGACATTGAGGAAATATTTGCAAGAGACATGTCTGCTAAATGACTTATTCGAGATACATGAATAGCTCTTAAAACTCAACAATAGGGTATCAATAACCCAATTAAAAATATAGAAATAATAAAGGGCCAAAAACCTGAACTGACCCCTCACCAGAAAAGACATACAAATGGCAAATCAGCACGTAAAATGATGCTCCATATCATATTTCATCAGTAAAAAGGAACTAAGAATAAGGTAACAGTACAAACTTGTTATAATGGCCAAAATCAAAACACCGACAACACCAAATCCTGGCTAGGATTTGGCCAAAATCAAAACACTGACAACACCAAATCCTAGGACATGAAGAAAAAAGATCTCTCAAAAATGCTGGTGCAAATGCAAAATGGTACAAATAGTTTGGAAGATAGTTTGTTCAATTGCAAAATTAAATATAATATTCCATTAAGATCCATTAATCATGGTACATGGTATTTCCCCAGAGAATTTGAAGATTTTATGTCCACACAAATATGCACAAGGACAAAACCATGAAGACAGTAAAAGGATCAGTGGCCAGGGATTTGTGGGGAGTGAGAAATAAGTAGCCACAGAATAATTTTAGGGAACTAAAACTACTCTCTATGACTCTATAATGGTAGACACATGTCATCACACATTTGTCCAAACCCATAGAATGTACAACTGCAAAAGTCAACGCTAATGTCTACTATTCACGTTGGGTGACAATGATGTATCAATGTGGAATCATCAGTTGTAACAAATGCGCCACTCTCATGGGAAATGTTGCTAATGGGGGAGCATGTGTGGGAGTGTCAACCTAAATGACAAACAGAGACAGGCTCTCTAAAAGATATTTATTTGAAATAAGCATTGTAATGGGAATATGTGTGACAGAGTAAACTATGTGCATATTCAGATAGGTAAAAACTGACAAAGATTTTTAAAGAAAAAAATGAGGAGGATTACACAATTGTTTTAAAATTATACCTTTGGATACAAAGACCAATAACAAAGGTGACACCAGTTTGAGGTTGGAAAGACAGTTGCTAGGCAAGTGTCCTTGTAGAAATTTCATTTGATGTAAACTTGTGATGGCCTTTGCTCAAGTTTGTGCTATTTGCATTCTTTTGTCAGTTTTTGTTGTTCAGGTATACAAGCATGGGAACACTCTTTTCTTGGCCTTCCCCACCTCTAATTGCCAGGGTTTTCTTAACAGTAGTGACTGCTTTGACTCTCATCACTTTCACTTGTCCCTCTTTTGATCAAGATCTTTCTCCAAAAGCATCACTGATTAATCACCCAGTAGTTAGGTTTTGTTTTCCCTAAATGCCAGGATGGACCTGTCTTTGTTGCACATCTTGTCTTACATGTGGGGAGGGGTGGGATTGGCTGCTAGGATTCAATGTGAAATTTTTTTAACCACAATTGAGAAACTGGGGAGGTTTGCAGACAATGGCTCTCAGGCTTGGTCCACCTAGAGTCTATTATCAAATTCAATTTTGTCTGTACCATAGTCATGTGTTATCACATTGAATTGCTGGACTAACATTATATAGTTAGGAGTTGTAGTTCTGCAAAAAAAAAAAGAACCCCCAAAACCAAAACAAAATAAGATGTGACTGATACAGCTACAAAGTTTAAAAAGGGAAAACACAAAGTAAATTTAATATTAATATGACAAGTCCAGTGTACATCATGGTTTTGAGCCATGGACCTAGACTTAAAGAAACCACTTGAATAAATGAAATGGCCGATAGATGAGGCCTGTTGTAATTATGTGGCCTGCTTTCTTATTTTGTGTAAATGGTTTTGAATACTTCCCTGACTGAGTCATCTAGGTACAGCATGTAGTATCAGTAATATACAGACATTTAGAGGGGGAGAAAAAATGGTGGAGTAAAGCTGACCTCCTGGATTCCTGCTCCCAGAGAAAGAGGCATAGATCTCTGTATCCTACATGAGTGGATCTCTCTCCCGTAAGAACAGCGAGGTGAATCTGCAGAGATTGAGTGAGAGACACACAAAACAGGGAAAAAAAGGTGAACGGGAGATAGCAATGCGAAATCTGGAGAGCGGGAGACAGACAATAGAGAGTGGATGGGACGGCTGCGTCCACCTGGCCAGCAAGTGCAGTGGTATTAGACCCACAAGAGAAAGTCTTGCTTCCCCACTGACTCCCACACCCACCAAGACAGGGACCTGCCTGAAGTCGGTGCAGAATCACGACAGGAGACATGGGGCTCTGTGGAGAGGAGACAATAACGGGAGGCATCTTGAACTTCCCTGAATTCTGTGCCAGGACTCCACTGGGCAGGGCAGGGACTGGTCTGAGTTGCCGCTGGAGGTATTTAGGAGACAGGAAACTTGTCTCTAGCACCCAATGAGTCCAGATCAACGGAGGTGATCACTAAGTAGGGGACTCTAACATGGAAACCGCTGCGGGTACAGGTCAAGGAGGTGATCACTGAGTAGGGGACTCTATCCTGGAAACCACTGCGGTGAATAAGCCTGCTCAGGGAAGGTCAGTAAGAGCGAGAGCTCCTGCTGGACAGGCATGAGGTTGTGGGAGGGTGACATAAAAGAGACAATGGGGCACCCTGATGACTCAGCTCCCTGATCTGGGGCCTGCAAACCCCTGAACGGTTGCCTCCAGTGTTACCACCCTGTGGGCAGGCGGTCGCCATTCTTGGGGTCTACAACCCTGCTGCTGCGGTGTGATACAGTGTCGGGCAGCTCCCTTCCCTCAGCCCGGGAACTCTTGTGATGAGCTCTTCCCTTACACGACCTAAGGTCAACTAGCCAGGCCCTTTTTCGATGGGTGAATTCTGAATACTTCCCCAGTCGTGGGAGGCTAAGACCTGCGGGACTTACAGGCGCTGGGTGCTGGGTGAACTGGGGCACCACCCCTTCCCCCTAGCCAGCATCTTTCACACCCAAAAGTTGTAGGCTCCACCTCTGGAGTTAAGGCGAGACATAAAAAGCCACATTCCCTGTGTGACTAGTGTCAGTCTGCAGGGCCTTGGCACTGACCAATAGTTGATAGCACAGTGACTTTGCTCGTCAGACCGACCTAGGTCATTCAGTAGGATCAAAATTCTGGGGCTGGATTTACACCTCTGGGCAGCTACCAACAGTGAGGTCTGTGGTTAGGGAACAGAAATCCTGGCAAGAGACCAAAACAAGCTCCCCAAGTATCCCCTCCCATCAGGAGCAGCCTCCCAACTGTGGTAGAAGAATCCTGAACAACATATTAGTGGCTCTGTCTAGTGGCAGATCAAGTAACCATAGAAGTGCACACATCCAGGCTGATAGGCAGCAGCTGCGATCTGCCTCCCTACCACAACATCCCCTGGAGCAGAAACTACACAGGACGTTTTACTTTCCAAACAAAATCAGAAAGGAGAGAAGCAATGGCTGATCCAGATGGGAAGGAGTCAGCGAAAGATCTCTGGAAGTATGAAGAATCAAATGGGAAGCACACCCACAAAGAGGAACACCGTCTCCCTAGCAATGGACATTAACCAGATCCAGAATACAAAAATGACAGAAGAAGAATTTCAAACATGGATTGTAAGAAAACTAAATGATATGCAAGAAAAAAAGGATAACCAACACAAAGAAACCACAAAAAAAGTCCAGGACTAGGAAGAAAAATTCACTAAAGAAATTGAAATATTAAAGAAAAATCAAACCAATCTCCTAGAAATGAAGAACTTATTCAGGGAACTACAAAACACAGTGGAAAGCCTCAAGAGCAGCGTAGATCAAACAGAAGAAAGAATCTCAGAGATTGAAGACAACTCCTTCCAATTAAATAAATCAGTCACAGAGATTGAGCAGAAAATTAAGAGAAAAGAAATAAGCCTACAAGAAATGTGGGAGTATGTGAAAAAACCGAACCTGAGGGTGATGGGGATTCCTGAAGGTGAAGAAGAAAACATGCAAGGACTGGATAAGCTATTTGAAGATGTAATAGAGGAGAATTTCCCAGGCCTTGCTAAAAATCTAGATATCCAGGTACAAGAATCTCAAAGGACCCCTGGGAGATTCAATACAAATAGGAAGACACCACGACATGCAGTCTTCAGATTGACCAAAATATCCACTAAAGGGGCTCTTCTATGAGCTGTAAGGTAAAAGAAACAGGTAACATACAAATGAAAGCCCATCCGAATAATGTCAGACTTCTCAACAGAAACCTTACAAGCAAGAAGAGACTGGGGCCCCATTCTCACTCTTCTGAAACAGAATAAGGCCCAGCTTATAATCTTGTACCTTGAAAACCTAAATTTTGTATACAAAGGAAAAATAAAGACATTCTCAGATAAGCAAAGACTGAGGGAATTCATCAAGACAAAACCAGCACTCCAAGAAGTACTCAAAACAGAACTACACAAGGATCAGCATGATAAACACTCATGAATGTAAAACCACTCAAAAGCTAAAGATCAAAGACTAGATTCCACAATGGCTCAAGAGAGAAAAAAAAGCAACAAAATGCAACCCAACGGAATGAACAGTAATTTGCCCCACTTATCAGTTCTCTCAATAAATGTGAATGGCTTGAACTCCCTACTCAAGAGACATAGGCCGGCCTAATGGATAAACAAATACAAGCCAAGTATCTCTTGTCTTCAGGAAATGCATCTAACCAGCAAGGATGCATTTGGACTCAAGGTAAAGGGGTGGTAATCAATATTTCAAGAAAATGGAAGCCAAAAGAAGGCTGGTGTGACAGTTTTGATCTCAGATAACTTGGTTTTTAAATCAACAAAAGTAATGAAAGACAAAGAGGGTCACTATATAATGGTGAAGGGTACAGTTCAACAAGAAGACATAACAATTCTAAATATGTATGCACAAAACTTAGGTGCACCCAGATTCATAAAGCAAACTCCACTTGATCTAAACAAACTGATAAACAGCAAGACCGAAATAGTCGGAGATTTCAACACCCCACTGACAGCACAGGACAGATCCTCCAAACAGAAAATTAACAAAGAAATAATGGACTTAAACAGAACTCTAGAATAAATGGGCCTGACTGACATTTACAGAACATTCTACCCCCAAACCACTGAATATACGTTTTTCTCATCAGCTTATGGGAAATTCTCTAAGATTGACCATAAGATTGACACAAAGCATGTCTCAAAAAATTTCAAAAAATAGAAATTATACCATGCACCTTCTCAGATCACAGTGGAATAATAAAAAAATCAACCCCAACAGAAACTCTCATCTCTACACAAAGTCATGGAAATTAAACAACCTTCTGCTGAACGATTACTTCATAAACAAGAAAATAAATATGGAAATCAAAAGATTCTTTGAACTAAATGAAAAAGGTGACACAAGTTACAAAAATCTGTGAGACAGAGCCAAAGCAGTCCTGAGAGGAAAGTTTATTTCCATAAACACCTATATACAAAAGTCAGAAAGATCACAAATAGACAACCTAATGAATCGACTCAAAGATCTGGAAAAACAAGAACAGACCAACCCCAAACCAAGCAGAAGAAGGGAAATTAATAAGACCAAATCAGAACTAAATGAAATTGACAACAGAGAAACTATATGGAAGATTAATAAAACAAAAAGTTGGTTCTTTGAAAAAATAAAAAAATTGACATGCCTGTGGCTAGAATAATGAAAAACAGAAAAGAATAATCTCTAATAAGCTCCATCAGGAAGAAAAAAGGAGAAGTTACAACCGATGCTGCAGAGATTAAAGATATAATTTATGAATATTACAAAAACCTTTATGCACACAAAGTGGAAAATGTGGAGGAAATGGACAAATTTTTAGAAATACCCAGCCTCCCTAGGCTCAATCAGGAAGAAATAGAATTCCTGAACAGACCAATATCAAGGACTGAAATTGAAACATCAATAAAAAACATTCCTAAATAGAAAAGTCCTGGACCGGATGGTTTCACACCTGAATTTTACTACACTTATGAAGAACGAGTGGTGCCTATCCTGCAGAAATTGTTCCACAACATTGAGAAGGATGGAATCCTTCCCAACACATTTTATGAAGCCAACATAACCCTGATACCAAAACCAGGAAAGGATGCAACAGAAAAGGAAAACTACAGACCAATATCCCTTATGAATATAGATGCAAAAATTCTCATAAAAATTCTAGCTAACCGAATCCAGGTGCTTATTAAGAAAATAATCCATCATGACCAAGTGGGCTTCATCCCAGAGATGCAGGGATGGTTCAACATATGCAAATCTATAAATGTAATTCACCACATAAACAGACAGAAGCAAAAACAAAGACCATATGATCCTCTCAATAGATGCAGAAAAAGCATTTGACAAAATTCAACACCCTTTTATGATAAGAAAACTTAACAAAATAGGCATAGATGGGGCTTACCTAAAAATGATACAAGCTATATGTGACAAACCCACATCCAACATCATACTGAATGGGGAAAAATTGAAAGTATTCCAACTGAGAACTGGAACCAGACAAGGTTGCCCACTATCTCCACTTCTATTCAACGTAGTGATAGAAGTCCTGGCCACATCACTCAGGCAAGAGAGTGGAATTACAGGCATACAAATGGGGAAAGAAGGGATCAAACTCTCACTATTTGTTGATGATATGATATTGTATCTAGAAAGCCCCAAGGATTCAACCAAGAGGCTCCTGGAATTGATAAATGAATTCAGTAAACTCTCAGGATATAAAATCAATACACAGAAATCAGAGGCATTCATATATACCAATAACAGTCAAACTGAGAACCAAATCACAATAGAGAACCTTCACAATAGCAACAAAGAAAATAAGGTACCTAGGAATATATTTAACTAAGGAGGTAAAAGACCTCTACAGGGAGAACTGTGAAACATTGAGGAAGGAAATAGCAGAGGACGTAAACAGGTGGAAAAACCATACCATGCTCGTGGGTCGGCAGAATCAACACTGTTAAAATGTCTATACTACCCAAAGTGATCTACAGATTCAATGCAATCGCTATTAAAATACCAACATCGATTTTCGCGGATCTAGAAAAATTAATTTTACACTTCGTATGGAACCAGAGGAGACCCCATATAGCAAAAACAAACCTAGGCAATAAAAACAAAATGGGAAGTATCAATTTACCAGACTTCAAACTTTATTACAAGGCTGTAGTAATCAAATCAGCTTGGTACTGGCACAAAAACAGAGTGGAATAGAACTGAGAACCCAGATATAAAACCATCTTCATATAGCCATCTAATCTTTGACAAAGCAGACAAAAACATACACTGGGGAAAATAATCCTTATTCAATAAATGGTGCTAGGAAAACTGGATAGCCACATGTAGAAGACTGAATGAGGACCACACCTTTCCTTGTTCACAAAAATCAACTACCACTGGGTAACAGACTTAAACCTAAGGAGTGAAACTGCTAGAATTCTAGAGGAAAATGTTAGAAATACTCTTCTAGACATTGGTCTAGGCAAAGAATTTATGAAGAAGACCCCAAAGGCAATCACAGCAACAACCAAAATAAATAAATGGAACCCGATCAAATTGAAAAGCTTCTGCACAGCCAAAGAAACTGTTACAAGAATGAACGGACAACCTACAGAATGGGAGAAAATTTTTGCATGCTACACTTCCAATAAAGGGCTGATAACGAGAATCTACTTAGAACTCAGGAAAATCAGCAAGAAAAAAATCAAACAACCTATCAAAAAGTGGGCAAAGGACATGAACAGAAACTTTTCAAAAGAAGACAGAATAATGGCCCAAAAACATATGAAAAAATGTTTGACATCTCTAATCATCAGGGAAATGCAAATGAAAACCACAATGAGATATCACTTATCACCAGCAAGACTGGCCTTTATCAATAAGTCCCAATACAATAAATGTTGGCATGGGTGCAGAGAGATAAGAACACTCACAAACTGCTGGTGGGGCTCCAAACTAGTGCAACCTCTGTGAAAAGCAATATGGAGATTCCTTAAAGAGATACAAGTAGAATTACCATTTGATCCAGCAATCCAATTACTGGGCATCTACCCAAAAGAACAAAAGTCGCTCTATGAAAAAGACACCTGCACCCGAATGTTTATAGCAGCACAATTCACAATTGCAAAGATGTGGAAACAACTCCAGTGCCCATCAATACATGAGTGGATTAATAAAATGTGGTATATGTATACCATGGCATACTGTTCAGCTTTAAGAAACAATGGTGATATATCACCTCTTGTATTCTCCTGGATGGAGCTGGAACACATTCTATGAAGTGAAGTGTCCCAGAAATGGAAAAATAAGGACCACATCTACTGGCCAGCAAATGGGTCTCACTGATCAACACGTAAGTGCACGTATAAGAATAACATCTATTGGATGTCGGGCAGGTGAGGGGGGGAGGAGGTAGTGGGTATAAGCATACATAACGAGTGCGAAGCACCCCATCCAGGGGATGGACACGCTTGAAGCTCTGACTCGGGGGGAAGGGGGGACAAGGGCGACATACGTAACCTAAACATCTGTGCCCCCATAATATGCTGAAATAAAAAAAACAAAGATGTAATTTTAAAACAATTGTGTGGTCCTCCTCATTTTTTCTTTAAAAACCTTTGTCATTTTTTACCTCTCTGAATAGTCGCATAGTTTACTCTGGCGCACATATTCCCATTGCAATGCTTATTTTCAAATAAATATCTTTTCTTTTAGAGAGCCTGTCTCTGTTTGTCATTTAGGTTGACACTCCCACACATGCTCCCCCATTAGCAACGTTTCCCATGAGAATGGCGCATTTGTTACAACTGATTATTCCACATTGACACATCATTGTCACCCAATGTGAATAGTAGACATTAGCGTTGACTTTTGCAGTTGTACATTCTATGGGTTTGGACAAATGTATGATGACATGTGTCTAACATTATAGAGTCATAGAGAGTAGTTTTAGTGCCCTAAAAATGTTCCGTGGCTATTTATCTCTCACTCCCCACAAATCCCTGGCCACTGAGCATTCTACCATCTTCATAATTTTCTCTTGTGCAGGATGTCAAATAGCTGGAATCATGCAGAATGTAGCCTTTCCTGATTGGTTTCTTTCACTTAGTATTATGCGCTTCAGTTTCATCCACATCTTTTCATAACCTGGTAACCTCATATCTTTTAAATTCTGAACAGTATTTCATACCTGGAAGTACCACAGTTTATCCATTTATCTACTGAGGGACATATTTCCTGCTTCCAAGTTTTGGAATTCTGCAAAAAACTACCATAAGTATCTTTGTCCATATTTGTGTGGACATAAAGTCTTCAAATCTACATTTGTCCCGACCCGCAGGGTAGTCAACGTGGACCCTGGAAGAGGGAGTGGGAATTGGGAGAGGCAGGAGACACAAGAAATAGAGACAAGACAAGAGTCTGATCAAGTCTCGTTTATTGGCAGTAGGGCAGAGGCTTAAGTAAGGCAGGAAGCGGAAGAAGAAAGGGGGGTACCGGGTGGCACTTTCCAAGGCGGGGCTTAAGGGCCACGTCACACTGGGTAAATAGAGACTTATAGGCTTTTTTTGTAGGCCCAGTTGGCCATCTTAGATGAGCAACTGCCGGGCCTCATGGCTCCAGACAGGTCCCCCTTTTTTATTTCAAGCCAGGAGAGGACCTCCCAGGGAACCGCGCCTGTCTTAGGTCGGGGCAGCCATATCTGTTCCTGTCAAGCCCGTCATTGGATAAGGCGGCAGCGCAGGCAGCCCTCCTGTCTTAGGCGACATGGAAGATAGTGCCCTCTTACCCGTCTCTGGCTGTCCGGTTCAGCGCTCGGGGGACGAGTTGTCGATCAGGTGTCCACAAATGTGGGTGACCCGTGATGATCGTCCATCTCCAGGCGATGGTAATGGACCTGTATAGGTTTAGCCTGAATGGCCTGTATCTGTTGTCTGACAAAATCCATAAGCTTGTTGAATAAAATGGGCCCTATGGAAAGCACAAGTAAGAGACCCAGCAAGGGTCCAAGGAAAGGTAGAGGGTAGGGGAGAAGTCCGTTCCAGCCGGGCCATAATGGGTTCGCTGATAGTTCTCGTCGCTGCTTCTCAAGGTCATCTTGTAGGTCTTTAATCTTATCTCTATCCCAGACTTGTTGGCGTAGAAACAGCAGCGTTCCTGTAAAGCTAAGCAAAGGCCTCCTTTTTCAGCAGTTAGTAGATCTAAGCCTCTGCGGTTTTGTAAGACAACCTCAGCCAAAGAATCTAACTGGTCTTGAATGGCTTGTATAGTTTCTGACAGTGTCTGAACGTCAGAAATTAACTGTTGGGATAACTGGGCATATTGAGTAAGGGACATGCCCAAGCCTGCCATCCCTGTCCCTACAGCAGCGGCAGTACCTAGGCCCACAAGCAGAGGGAGGAGTTGTACAGCTCTTTTTGGGCGGGCTGAGAGAGATTCAAATGTTGGGATAGGGACAGGCTCCATCCCATTAATGATAGCAATGTCTGGGAGAAGGGTGGCCATAACACACGAGCCTGTCCAATTGCTTGGAAGATAGGTGTAGGCCATGTTAGAGCCACACACAAATACTGAGCTGGTAAGGGCACATAGCAGCTTGCAAGAAACGTTCATATAGTCAGTACATTGGGTGAAGGACACGGTACCCACGTCGAATTCGTAGGTGTCGTTAGTTGGAGGGACCTGGATACAGCTGCTATCAGATAAAAGAATGGGCTGTACCTGTGCGGGTGGAGTTACCCAACACGATTCATTGTGGGAAAACGATTCATTGTGGGAAGCATCATAGACGGCTAGGGGCACTGCCGTAAGCGAAGGGGTCCTGAAGCTTTGACATAGCCAGCAGTTTTGGGCTAGATATGGATTGGTAAGATTGAGTAAGGCATGTGTAGCAGAAAGGAGGTCCCAAGGAGCGGGATCAGATTCACCCCCCGGAGGGCGAAACTGTTCGGTTTTGATTACAGTTTGTATTCTGTCCTGGGCTGCTAGCATTCTGGCTCTGTCTTGAGGTCCACCTCCATCAGAGATACGAGGCAGGGCAGTCAAATTCCAACAGGCCTGCTTGCCAACCTCGTGGGGACACCCGGCTGCGCCGTAAAGGGACCCACCACTCGGGGTTGGACTATGTGTTTTGGCCGTATAGTAGGTCTTGTTTTGATGGATACACACTTGGTAAGTGGCATAACATTCACTATGGACACTAGCATAAAATCGATTACTATCACAAGGGCAGGGAAGAGGTCCTGCATGGTTTCTTTCCAGTTTTGGGGACTGTACACACTGCCAGGTTTGCATTTCCCTGTCCTCAGCAGGGGTGGCCTTTTTCTCGCTTTCTGCAGGGGCCACTGCCCCTTGAGGTTTATTGTCCCCTCCATCCTCACTTTCTAAAGAAATTAAATCCACCTCTTCCTTAGGTGGCTCTCGAAGGTCTGTTTTAGAGCCTTCTTTCAGTATCTCCTCTGTCCGGGCAATCGCAGCCACTACATTGGGACAGTCTTTGTGTTTGTCTATCAGGTCTTTAATCAAGTTCCAGTATGAAAAGGCAGTTACTGGAACCCTTTCAGGTCCAAATGTCTGATAAAAGTCCTCGAGGGCATCACCAACCCTTTTCCACCTTTTTATATCAGCTGTGCCCTCTCGAGGGAACCAGGGGCAAATGTCCTCTATAAAGTCAAAAAATTTAAACAAATCATGACCTTTAACCTTTACTCCTCGTGTCTTTAAAGCTTCCTTTAGCTGCTTAACATAAAGCTGGTGCTGACTTAATTCCTGCCCCATATTCAGACGCACTCACCTTCTGCTCCCGCGGCAGGCTCCCGAGGCGGCCGAAGGAATTTACTTTCATTTCACAAGTGCCGGCAACCTCACGTCTTCTTCCTCACTGGATCCCCTGTGTCCAGAGCCCCACGCTGGGCGCCACTTGTCCCGACCCGCGGGGTAGTCAACGTGGACCCTGGAAGAGGGAGTGGGAATTGGGAGAGGCAGGAGACACAAGAAATGGAGACAAGAGTCTGATCAAGTCTCGTTTATTGGCAGTAGGGCAGAGGCTTAAGTAAGGCAGGAAGCGGAAGAAGAAACGGGGGTACCGGGCGGCACTTTCCAAGGCGGGAGTTTCCATGGAAACTCTCGTGCGTGGGCTGCTCAAGGGCCACGTCACACTGGGTAAATAGAGACTTATAGGCTTTTTTTTGTAGGCCCAGTTGGCCATCTTAGATGAGCAACTGCCGGGCCTCATGGCTCCAGACATACATTCACATTTCCCATATGACTGGAATATTCTGTATGGGTCAATTCGGGCAAACTTCCCACGTTACCCTTATGCACACATCCTAAAAAGTATTGGGAAGATCTGACAACTTTAAATCTCCTGAATAGTTAGGTAGCATCATTTTATCAATTAGTTCATTAATAGAATTTCTCCATGGATTATATCAATTTGTGGGGTTAAGCACATGAGGGATTGTTTGATAAAAGGGTCTCTTTCTTATATAATATTAAACAGTTTAAAATCTCAATTCCCATGGGAGTAAATGCTGAAAAAATATACATTACCAGAATATATCATCTATATGTCCATATTAATTTGCATTGATTTGCACAAATTTGACCCCATTTATTTTTCATAATAGTATTTGACTTCAAGTTCTTACTGCTACTGTGCAACACGTTATTTGCATTGTAACCTCTTGACAAATCCTCCTCACATTGCTTGTATTATTCCATTTCTCTATCTATAATTAAATAGTAACATCTAGCTTAGAATCTTGAAAATTAACAGAAATTAGATTTTCCCCAGGGAACATCTCAGGGAAGCACAGAATCCAGTAAGACACATGTGCTTTGCTGTCGGCCCCTCATGTCTCAGACCTCATCATTTTGAGATTTCTCCAGGGGAGCCCCTGTCTGCCTCCAGGGATCGTGGAAATGGAAATGAAGGGCCTCTCCTGAACACACTCCTCTCCCTGGAGATGCTCACTAGAAAGGCATCATTGTTTTTGGTAACTGGTAACTGGGACAAAGTTTTTTAAACTCTGAGTAGGCCCCGAGTGTGCACTGTCATTGTCACTACAGGTGAAATGATAATTGCAGCTCTCTGGGGAGGTGAGGTCACAGGATCACAAATCATATCTCTCAGACCTGGCTGCCCCCTTCCCACACACTCACTGGCTGTGCTGACCCGACTGTGATCCCTGAGCCCACCAGCAGTGGAAGAATCTCAGGTGAGTATTTTGTACTTTGGTCTGTGAGGCACAGTCTGCAAGGGCAGTAAGTGTATTAGGAGCTGGGTAAGTGTTCTTGTCTGAAAAAAGGATTCTTTAAGGCTGGACACTGAGCCAGTACAACATTCACGCAAGAAGGAGGAAATAATGACTGAGCTATGGGTTGAACTTGTGCAAAAGGATGGAGGTCAAGACCATGAACCAGTCCCTACTGTTTCTAATTTTATATAATGTAATCCTCACTGTTCATCATTGTTGATTTTGATAAAGTCATAGATTCCTGGATTTTGTTATGTTCTGTGGTATAATTTGGGAATTAATTTCCCAGATGCTCTCCCTTCCCTGCAGGAGTGAGGGACACCATTTCTAGGATGGGTAGAGGTGTTTCTGCAATACCTTCATGGCCGTGATAATGTATAAGGTATGGCTGACTGAATTACTGTATTCTGCTTAGAGATAGTAAATATAGGGTTTTTGCCAATTTTAGGGATACTAATAAGCCTAATGGAGATCATAACTTTCTGGTGGCAGAGAACACCTGCTGTCCAATCATTGTGGTATGTGACAGTTTTCCTTCCCGAAGTCAACAGGAAAGGTACCTTAACCTTAACTTTTTGTACTTTCAAAAATAATGATTTCAGTTTTTTAAAGAAGTGAATAGTTTATCATATTTTATGTTGTGCAAAAAATTTGCAATGCCTTTCCCAGGCTTAATACTCAGGCTACTACTATTTAAATGGATTAAGAGAATAATTTTTCCTACTTCCAGTTTTCCTTTTACATAATGCACTTATGTTTTAATATATTTAACTATTGTGACACTGATGTGATTTTATTTCATACCTTTGCATTCACAAATACTAATTTTCTGTATATGTTGCAGGTAATTTATTAATAGCTTGTCCTCTGCAGTATTTTATGTCCTACTTATGTCTCGTGTCCCCTTGCTCAGCACACGGCCATTTCCCTCTGTGCTCCTTCTTGATTAAGATGAAGAAGAGTCTCCCCTTTTAAAACCAACATGGAATCATTTCTGCATTCAATAATTCCATTGGATCTTGTATGATTAACATTGTAAGAGTATACATCAAAATCAGTGCACTTATATTCTACTTGGATCTCTGAAATACCATAGATGATATGTGCCTATGAAATAAACAAATGTATTTCAACAAAAAATTACCACAAACAAAATGGGAGAAAAGGCACATGATCATTCTTTTTAAAACTAACAGGATAAGCAAAAATATGTGGATAATTGAAAAAATATATATATATGTCTGATTTGAGACAGCACAGTGATTAAGTAAACTGTGAACTTCTGACACTGCCTCTTAACAAGGAGTTTACTCGAGAAATGCCATTTAGCCTTCCCATGGCTAAGATCTTCTCGCCTGTACAGTGGGAATAATAAACACTGCAAGAGTTGGAAAATACGTATGCAACACATCAATATAGTACTCTTGTAGTGGGGAGATTTTCTATATAGATAGATAGAAAAAAATATATATAATAATTATAAATATAATTTCATACAATAGCAAAACTCTTACTGAAAGGAAAATAGAATTTGTTAAGAACGTTATTAGTTGAAAATAATGGTAAGAGTACAACAGTGAATTTTAGTTGTCACCAAATAAAACAGTCTTCATGTTTCTATGCAGGATTCTCTCACTCTGAATGGGATTGTCAGTCACTGGAAAATGACAAATGGCCTCCGGGGATGTGGCAATAGGAATGATCCTTTTAGCGCAGACCACAGTTGGACTCCTAGGGAATGTTTTTCTTCTTTACCATTACAGTTTCCTTTATTACACCAGCCGCACATTAAGGTCCACAGATTCGATTCTCAAGCACCTGACTGCAGCCAACTCCTTGGTCATACTCTCCAAAGGAGTCCCCCAGACAGTGGCTGCTTTTGGTATGAAATGTTTCCTGAATGATTTTGGGTGCAAACTTGTTTTCTATGTTCACAGAGTGAGCAGGGGTGTGTGCATTGGCACCACCTGTCTCTTGAGTGTCTTCCAGGCCATCACCATCAGCCCCACAGGCTCCAGGTGGGCAGAGCTGAAACTACAAGCTCCTCAATGCATTGGGCCCCTCAGTATCCTGTGCTGGATTCTGAACATGCTGGTAAATTCCATTATTCTTCAGAGTGTGACTGGCCAGTGGAACAGGATAAACAACACAAAGGAAAAGGATTTGGGATACTGTTCTGTAGTAGATTTTGACAACAGCATTGTAAAATTTCTGTGTATTTTATTGTTATCATCCTATGATGTTTCATGTTTGGGGCTCATGACCTGGGCCAGTGGCTCCGTGGTTTGCATCCTGCATAGGCACAAGCAGCAGGTCCAACACATTCATAGGACCAACCTCTCCCCCAGAGCCTCCCCTGAGTCCAGAGTCACCCAAAGCATCCTTGTCCTAGTGAGCACCTTTGTAGCATTTTATACCTTCTCCTCTATCTTTACATTATTGTTGACTATTTTTCCTAATCCAGGTCTGTGGCTGGTGAACACCTGTGCACTAATCGCTCCTTGTTTTCCTACAGTCAGCCCCTTTGTTCTCATGGGCCGTGACCCCAGGATACCCAAAATCCACTCCACCTGCTGTTGAAGACATACAGTATTCTCTAAGCTAATACAATTCCCCTAAATTTATGTTGCTTGCTATGCTTCCTTATGCACTGTGCAGTCATTTATTCCTTTTCTGCAGAGGTTTAACCACCGCTATGATCCATCACATAAGAGAGAGTGTGTGAACTCCAGACCCAGACTCTGCCCTCATAGGATGTATCACATGGTACGAATGGCAGGTACAGAGTGAATATATTGAAAATGGTTTCATAATTTCAATTTTATTAATAACTTCAATGGAAAAGCTTAAAGGTAAGAACTATTTTAAAACTGGACCTCTACCAACTTGGGGAATAAGGGAGCTAATAAGAGTGTGTGACTTTAAACCAATTAATTTAAAATGCCCTGAAATTATCTGGGCACAGAAGCATAATTAGGGTTTAATGAAATGAAAGAGAGTGGGTATTATCCTATCATAAAACTGGGAAGAAAAAGCAGTAACTGCACAAGAGTGGTCCAGGATAGAGCTTGAGGGAAATAATGCATCAGACACTGCAGGATATCAAGGACCAGGTTTTGTCATTTTACCTTAAATCACAAAAAGAAAGTTAGTCATTTGAAACGTGTAAATTTTTTGTGGGAGGAGAGTAGCATATTTTTTCAAATATTTTCAGATAAAAATGTACAGAGAAACCTGGCTGGGGCAAAGTGGGCACAAGCATCTTGTCGAGGTCTTAATGAGAATTTAACTGACAGCTAATAAATATGAGACTCATAAAGGAAACTGGTTTTTGGAACTGTTTGAAGGCGAACTATTTTGTGTCAAGCAATGATCTAAATTAGCCTGTTCTGAAGAGATAGGCTGGATGGATCCCACGTCCTGAACTTTGGAAAGTGGATCTATGGTGAAACCTGACCATGGAGGAGCTGAGGACAAGGCCTCTGGGCATGAAGGTCATGGTCCCATTTTTATAGAGTGACAACTGCTGGTTTGAAAGAGTCAAGGCAGAATTTTTGAGAGAATTATAAAGTAAACTGGGCAATTCTTTCACCACAATGAAAAATTAAACCACTGTTTGTCATTAGCATTAGAAAACAGAGATGAAATTTGTTAATTATTCAAAAATTCCAACCCTACAATACAAACAAGCTTGACTTAATTGACAAATATTGAACCTGGGTTTTATACCACATTTTTCAAGACATTTGGATCAATTTAAATAATTTGATCTCAACAAATGTTTTAACAAATATAAAATATTTTACTCAAAGAGGATATCTTTGGTACCCATTAGGTTATATTTTTTAAAATACTACATCAAATTTTTTTATATATTAAACTAAAACTAGGCCATATTACTAATGAATATTGATATTGTTTAGACTAAAAGACAATGGAAATTCTCCATATCCAAGTTGCTTACTGTGTTTGAGTCAAGAGTATTTAGGTTAAATAACACAGCTGACAATTCAATTACCAGAATAGAAGATGCCTGACAATATGTGTGCTAGTTGTCAGTCTCTGGAATTCATTAAAGTAAGCATAGGCTAAATGCAAAAGTAATGTGCAATAAGAAAGTATAATGTAGGCAATGAAATTTAGAATAATTATTACATGGAATATAATAAATATGAATAAAATTAATAATAAAATATACAGAACCAGTGCAATGTTAAGAAAAATGTGAAAAGGCACACTCAACTATTACTAAAAATGAACAGTATTAAAACTGGTGATGGCGTTTTTAAACCCCTAGAGACTAATATAAACAACCACACGGTAATAAATTAGAAAACTGACAGAAAAAAATGATATTTATAATGTAGTGGCTACCAAATATGAAGTGAAACAATAACTAGAATTTCAAAAACAAATAAATTTTAAGTATCTGGAATCATTAACCAAAATTATGATTGTTTTAAATGACCTTTCCCCATATTTTCAAGGTTCATGTATTTCCCTTTGAAATATATTTTATTAAACAGGAAAAAAAAAGCCATGGAAAGTTTTTCTGTGGATATTACATACATTATATCAAAACTTGACAGCCAATATATATGATGAATTTGAATATAAAATTAATATATAGGTACAAAAGATGACCACAAATAATTCACTTCAGAAATGCAGAATCTAATAATAATAGAGTCAAGTCATATTATTCAATCCCATCAAAAGGTGGGCAAATCCTTATCAAAAAGGTCCCAAACAACAAATACTGGCATGGATGTGCAGAGACTGAAACACTCTTACACTGCTGGTGGGACTGCAAATTAGTACAACCCCCGTGGAAAGTAATTTGGAGATACCTCAAAGAGCTAAAAAGAGAAATACCCTTTCATCCAGCAATCCCACTACTAGGCATCTACCCAAAGGAAAAAAAGACATTCTATAACAAAGACATCTGCACTCGAATGTTTATGGCAGCACAATTCACAATTGCAAGGATGTGGAGGCAACCCAAGTGCCCATCAACACGAGTGGATTAATAAAATGTGGTATATGTATGGCATGCAATACTACTCAACTACAAAAATAGCACTGATATAGCACCTCTTATATTATCCTGGATAGAGAATGAGTCCATCCTTCGAAGTGAGGTATCACAAGGATGGGAAAACATGCACCGCATGTACTCGCCATCAAACTGGTACTAATTGACCAACACTAAGGTGTTCACATGGTAGTAATACTCATTGGGTGCTGGTTGGCAGGGGTGGGGGGTAAACCCACAACTAATGGAAGCGGAACACACTGTATGGGGGAGGGGCATGCTTGTAGCCCTGGCTTGGGCAGTGCAACCACATGACATTTAACCAAAATGTTTGTATTTCCATAATATCCTGAATAAATAAAAAAAAAGTGGGCAAAAGACATGAACAGAAGTTTTCCAAAAGAAGATAAAGGGCATACAAACATATAAAAAATGCTGAACATCACTAATTATCAGGGAAATGAAATTAAATCTGCAATGAGATACCATATGACCCCTATCAGAACGGCCATTATTAAAGAGTCAGACAACAATAGATGCTGGCGAGGAAGCAGAGAGAAAGGAACGCCCTACACTCTCAGTGAGACTGCAAACCAGTACAACCCTACGGGAAACAGTGTGCAGATTCCTCAAAGAACTAAACGTAGACCTACCATTTGACCCAGCAACCCCACTGCTGGGGATCTACCCAAAACAAAACAAGTCATTTTATTAAAAAAAAAAAAAAAAGACACTTGTACTAAAATGTTTGTCGCAGCACAATTCACAATTGCAAAGATGTGGAACCAACCGAAGTGCCAATGAATTCATGAGTGGATAAAGGAAATGTGGTGAATATACACACCATGGAGTACTACTCAGCCATAAAAAATGAGATAATGTCCGTTGCAGCAACTGGATGGACTAGAGACCATTATTCTATGTGAAGTATCTCAAAAATGGAAAACAAAACACCCTATGTTCTCATTAATAAGTCGGAGCTGAATTATGGGTACACACAGGCACAGAGAGATATATAGGATATTGGATACCAAAAGAGGGTAGTCTGGGAGGGGGATTGTGAGATAAAAACTTACCTTTTGGGTACACTAAACACTATTCTGGTGACAACACACTAAAAGCCCTGACTTAAGCACTATACAAGCTATCTGTGTAATAAAAACAACAGCACCGCAGCAGGGCCAGCATTCAGCACGCAGCTCCTGTCCTGCCCCAGCCAGCCCCCGGGCAGGTTGAATTTACAAGATCAACATTCTTCCAGGCAGCTCTTTCCTTCTGTCTGTTATCAAACCAGCCTAAATAAACTTACAGCTTATTTAGGCTGGTTTCACCCAGAGCAAAGGGAGTAAATTTGGAGGGAAGAGCTACACAGTGCATATTTAAGAGGAAATTCTTTGCGGTTATATGAACTGGAATATGCACACCCTGCAGCTCTAAGGTGTCCCCAAAATGGGACCTTCCCTAGGTCTTCAGTGTTCTTCTATGTGGCTTTTATTGCCCTCTCTCTGTTTTTGGTGACAAAAGAAAAACATCCCTTTAGCAAATATATGTAACAGATGCCAGGGGTGGGGTCTCCGAGGTTCCCAGAGTCTTCCTGGGCTGGGCCATCCCCAGGGTAGCCTCAAGATGACAGCTTCTGGGGTTTTGAGTTTACAGCTCTTGGTATGTGGAACTAGGATGACTCCCTACTTAATGTGGAGGGGGCTGCATAGGAAAAGCCTCAAATATCTCCCCTATAAATTTGGGCACTTGGCCTGGGTGACCTCAAAGGTCCCACAGGCTTGGAGAAGTGTCTGTTGGCTTTAGTTCTTCATCAGTTACCCACTGTGCTCCCAGGCCCTTGGAACATGGTTTCTACTCCTTGGTGATCCTTCAGAGCAGAGAGCAGTCTATGGGTTTGTAGGACTAAGTGCTTGGGGTAGTGCAGAATGCGGGAAAGCATTGGACCACATCTCTCAGGTCCAGGCACAAGACTGTCCCTGTCAGAGCCTCAGGGTCCTCATTTGTGAGCGTGGCCTGAGTCACTGCCAAGGCTGGGGCAAGGAAGACTTGGCAGTGAATTGGACACCCCAGAACAGTGGAGGAATAGAGGGAGAAGGGGAGGCTTCTGAGGGCCCTGCCAACCTCCTGGAGCCTGTAGGTCTCACTCACTTGCCCTGCAGTGTTCAGAGAGAGACACTACCTTGAGGACACCCAAACAAAAGTGTGCTTTGCTTAGTCCACCCCCCATCCTGGTGCTGCAGTGACCATGAGGGGACACCAGGGGCACACAGTGCCTATTGTGCTCTGCTGGAGCAACTGGAGCTGGCAACATGGGGGCTCATTTGCTGTGTCCCCTCGCCTGGGGCTCAACATGCACCTTTCATCACCAGCATTCCTCTCCACAGTGTGAGCTGCTCAGAGGAAGAAGGGGCCCAAGATCACCTCATTTACTCACACAGCAACTGTACCCCAAGTTGTCACCCTATGCAGGGGCCACATTAGGACTGGGCGCAAGGATGAAAGTAACCAACATTGTCCCTGTCTGAAAGAGCTCATGGTCTGGACAGGGAGATGGACAACTTCATGAAAGCGAATGCATGTGGAGAGAATAGCAAGTGCTCTAGTGAAACAAAGCAGGTGCCGGGACAGAGAGCTGTGGCCACTAGGTGTGCAGGTGTGGAAAGCGAGTGTGGAAAACGAGGTGCCATTTGTGCTGTGACCAGAAAGACAAGAGGAGGCAGCCCCTCACAAGTCTGGGAACAGTGTACTAAGAGGTAGGGTCTATTCTTCAGGGATTTGGTGGCATAAACAATTATGGCCACAGAGGAGGTGAGAAAGACATCCAATGTGGCTGGAGGGAGCCTGGGAGGAGAGGAGGGAAGGGAAGGAGGAGGGCTGGGCCACACCCCAGAGCCTGGAAGACTCTGCTATGTAATAATAGTTATTGTTGGTGACAACAATACTCAGACTTACAGCTTGTAACAATAAGCATTATAATTATCTGAAAGTTTGTGTGTTTTAGGATCCCGGCATGGCTCAGCTGGGTGTCTCTGCCTCAAGATCTCTTGGGAGGCTGGGGCTGTGGTCTGAACTGAGGGTCGACTGGGCATCTCACTTACCAGC
>RJWJ010016109.1:0-34977 GCA_004363605.1 Indri indri
GAAAATAGATGCAGTTGTCCACACTGTCACACACAGTGCTAGACTTACACACAGACCCCCTCTTCTAGGGGAAGAACTTCTCCCCGTGAAATGAATGTTGTGTTGTTGGGGAGCAGCGCTGCGAGTCCCACATGCAAATCCAGATGCATTTTCTTCTCCCAAACTCACCAGCAAGGTACAAGGCTCCTCCACAGAATAGAGGCAGGAGGCTGAGGAGGCCAGGATGGGAGTCACCTCCACAGAAGAGCAAATAGCAGGAGTGGGCAGCAACTGCTTCTCCTCTAAAAGGTTTAAAAGTAATTTACAAAGAGTGCAAGCTGCCCAGAGAGATGATTGGGATCTGTTTTGCTTACCGATATATCCCAAACACCAAAAAGAGTGGCTAGCTCACATGAGGTGCTGAAAACATATTTGTTGAATGAATAAAAATCTTATTTCTTATGAATAAAGAAAATGTGGTGTCTACATACACAATGGAAAAATATTCAGCCTTTAAGAAAATTCTGTCATGGTCAGCAACATGTATAAACCTAGAGGACATTATGTTAAGTGAAATAAGCCAGGTGCCAAAGAACAAATACCATGTGATCTCACTTGTATGTGGAATCTGAAAAAGTCTCACGTGCAGAAACAAAGAGTAGAATGGTGGCTACCAGAGGCTGGGGTGCAAGGTGGGGTGGAAAATGGGGAGATGTTGGTCAAAAGGTGCAAAATTTCAGTTAGACCAGAACAATAAGTTTTTGAGATCTGTTGCACAGCATGGGGATTATAGTTAATAATAATGTATTCTACTATATATTCCAAAATTGCTAAAAGAGTACGTTTTTCATGTTCTCACCACAAAATACGATGAATATGTGAGGTGATGGATATGTTAATTAGTTGATTCTATCATTCCACAATGTACACATATACCTAATGTCACATTGTACCCCATGAATATATATGATTATTAGTCAAGTAAAAATAAAAAAAATTAAATTATCTGAAGAAAACATTATAGAATGTTAGCTCTCATTTGTTTGTATATTTGTTTGTTTTTTGAGATGGAGTCTTGCTCTGTCGCCCCAGCTAGAGTGCAGTGGCATCATCATAGCTCACCGCAACCTCAGGTCCTGGGTTCAAGCGATCTTGCTGTCTCACCTCCTTTGTTTTTGATGAAGGGTACATGGGTATTGTAATACTCGCTGCATTTTTCTCTAAGTTTGAAATATTTCCATACAAAAAGTATGAGGCTGGACAAATCTTAGCAGTAAAGGTGAGCTAAGAACAGATTTTTAAGGCACTTGAATGCCTTGTAGGTGCATTAGGTTCTAAGAATACCTGGTAAAAATTTATTGAAGCCACACCACTGTTTAATTTATGAGCCTGAGGTCCACTTCCTAGGTTAAAGACCATTTGGGACAGGAATAAGAAGAAAGTAAAAGAAAAAGTGGTGAAGAAAAAATTTTGGCACCAACTCTGGTGCTATTTTTGTACCCTTCCCATTCTGTTTCTTGGCATGTACTTATGGAAAATCCTTCGTCATGGAAACCATGAGTAGAGGAAAGATGTCGCCCCTTCATAGCATCTGATTTCAGATAGGTGTTGGGACAAAAATTCTGTCAAAGTACCCAGAGCTCAGTTTGTGTGTCATATAGTTTTGCTGGAGACTCTCTTGCATTAGCCAATGTGCCAGCAGTGGTGGGAGTAATAATCTGGCCATTAAAGAGAGTTCTTTTACCCCAGCGACAAGGAAGGTGTGTTTTTATAGTGAAATGAGTCACATAAAATGTATAACTTTGACAATTTCTTTAAAAAGCTTACAAATAAGGCTAAGGTTGCTCAAATCAAGCCTCACTGGCATTATGTTTAAAAAGCTCATTTTCAGAGAGTACCAACAGTACATAGACACACACACACACTCACACTCACAGTCACACATGCAAAACCTTGCTCATTCCTACTTTCCCTAATCCCTACCCCTCAAAATGGGTCTTGAATGGGTTTAGCCAGGGTCAGCTTTTAAGCAAATGGGGAACACAGAATTCTATAGTGTAAGAGCACATGAGACAGAGGCATTGACGTTTATAAAAGATGATGTTTTTTAAAACAAAGTTAGTGGACTCTTGGGCAGTTACAAAAATGGAGGGAAAGTACTTTGCATGGTATAATGTGTGTATATGTGTCTAGAGTATGGAAAGTAGGAAGAGTCAGAATATTGGCAGACCAACCCAATCTTCCTAAAAATCTATCTTCAGGATGAACTTCCCAAGGTCTTTCCTGCTGCTTATTAGCTCCTTTCCTTCTTAAATTTTTGATTATCTAAATATTTAAAAGCCTTTTAAAAGATTATTTTCTCAGGAGGATCACACAGAGAAGCAAAATTGTCCTCCAAAGTTTAGGAGCTAGTATGGCAGAGTGATAAAGAGAATGGGCTCTGAACTCAGGGTGCCTGAAACAAAATCCTGGCCCCAACACTCACCAACTGTGATTGGATCTTAAGCAGGAAATTTGAATCTATGACTTAGTTTCTTCATCTGTAAATGGAGCTAATTAATAGTCACTAACTCACTGGGCTGGGACACTAAATAAGTAAATAAGTTAATGTTTTGAAATCACTTAGAGAGTATGTAATACATGGTAAACAGTCAATACATGTTAGTAAATGGGTTATTGACACTGTAAATTATTAATAATAATTTATATGACTTTGCATATTTATAGTATGTCCAATATACATGATAAGTATGTCACACCAAAACACAAGAATAACAATGAAAACATTGAATAACTAACAAACTGATTTGAGTGCATGGTTCTTGACATCATTTAGTTAATTCAGTGAGGCAACTAATTATTTTACTCTGTGTTGATAAAGCTTCACCTAGTAAATCCCTAGAGCCTAAAGTCTTGGTTTTATTTCATCTACTTTACATAATGCCAGATATTAACTACTATTTTTAAAAAATTGGGGGTGTGCAAAAGGTAATGTACTTACATGTTCTGGTTTCAATTTTGCCTACATGCTGCTCATGTTTCCTGAGAAAATTGAAGCCTTTTTAGAATAACCCACCATTTTACTTGAATACGGAGTGTTCATGTCATCATGTGTCAAAGAAGCCATGCCAGATGCTAGAAATAGGTGTTAGAAGTAAACATTCGTAATTTAATAAATGTCCTGTAGAGAAAAGCCCAGGCAGCAGCTTCATTGTGGGTATTTGTGTTCTCTATGACCTAATCCTGCCATCTTGGCCACAGTGACTTAACTGGGGTGGGCACCTAACTCCAGGGCAGCCAAAAGCTTCTGAGATGGCACAACATAAGAGTCTTACCTCCCAAAGACACTGACCTCTGAACTAGTCAGATATTCCTCCTGGGTGGGGTTGAATAGGGACACATAGATGGGTATTAATAGCTTAGTGGTGGTGCAAGTCGAAGTGAAAACATACCAAAGGAAGCGCAAACAGGTCACAATCAGATGTTGATTGAGGAGGGATGGGCCATGAGCAGCTCAGGAAGCAATGAGGTAAATTGATAGTCACACTGTCTTTCAAAGGCTGCACTCTAGTCACCACAAGACCTAGCTGTTCGTTGGTTCCTATTCTTGCTTAAAACAGTTTTTTTTTTAATGGATTTCCCTGAAGATTGGCTAAGATTCCTGTTTTTCTTATTTTACAAGATTGCCTGTATGAGGTGACCTGAATGAATGTCTGTTCCTTGCAGACAAAAGAACCCATGTAAAAACCAAAATAACACAAAATTGATTATTTTTGAACTTAAAATATGTACCACATTAATGCAGTTTATTGGTGTACCTATGCTCAGTAATGAAAAAAAATCACACTTATAGTATTTTAATACTGAGCAATCTTTTACATTCTATAGCAAGATCTTTTATATTTGCTTTCCATGCCTAATCTGTGGGGGACCTCTGAGTATATTTCCATAAATAGTCCACATTTTATGCACTTATATGGATACAACTCATTAACCATTTTATTCTAATTCCACATAGTGTTATTATAATTAATATTACAACTTTTAAAAAATAAAAATCTTGTTTGTATTGTTTACATTGCAGAAGTTTAAAAATGTAGAATTTCTAAAAATAATATTGTGCTTTAACTTATAAAATAGGAAAAGTGATTAGTCTTCTCAGCTATAAAAGTATATATATATTCGATAAATTGTATCCGGCAGTCACAGTTCAATTTTTGTTTATTTACTTTAAATTATTCTCTAGATGTTATTCTATTTAAATAGTTAGTGTTTTTGGTTTGTTGTATGGGATGTATACAAGCATTTTATTGTTAAATAAATCTTAAACAGAAAAGCAAAAACACACTATAAGACTACATGTTCTCCCAAGCGCTCTCCTAGCATTCTACAACTTTCTATCTAAGTGGGCACCTAACTCCAGGGCAACCAAAGGCTTCTGAGATGGCACAACATGAGAGTCTTACCTCCCAAAGACACTGACCTCTGAACTAATCAGATCTTCCCCCTGGGTGGGATCGAATGGGGACACACAGAGAGGCAGCTTGGTGGTGGTGCAAGTCGAAGTCAAAACATACCAAAGGAGGCCCAAACAGGTCAGAATCAGATGTTGACTGAGGAGGGATGGGCCGTGAGCCGCTGAGGAAGCAACAAGGCAAATTCCATCTATTCAATTAGCCCCTTTGTCTGCTTGTTAGTGTCCCTCCCTTACTCGTAAGTTCTGGAGGAGTAGAGGTGTGCCTTTGTATTAAATATCTTACATGCCCAGCATCATGAACATAGTAGGCATCTAATAAATATTTGTTAAATTATACAAGTAAAAAAATAAACAAAGTATATACAACCACTTCTTAAAAGACTATAAATGATACATATATAGCAATATGCTTATTGCAGTAACCAAATGCTTCCATTGTACATGTACTTCTTAAGTCACTGTTAGACTTCTGGTCATTAAGCTCCATAGATGATGAAAGCAGATGGAATATTTCACGGCTTTACCCCAGGAAGAGGAAGGAAAGTGATCAAAATTTGTCATCAGAAGTACAAATTGATAAGGCATTATAACATCATTTGAAACCTACCAAGATGTACACTTCCTGTGGCTATTAACTAATTTAATTATTGCTGATAATTTTGATATTAGAGACCTTTGATATTGAAGGATCGAAAGCATAGCAAAACCTGTCTTTGTGTGCCCTTTCTTTTCGTGCATTTAATATGGAGCACTAGACTCGCTCCACTTCATGCTGATGGAGGTGGAAGGGGGAGACGGAGGTGGAAGCCTGCCACTGAATTTGAATTATGTAGGGAACATAGCCGTGTTGTACTGTCTTGTCAATATCTCCTTCCAGCTGGTGCTGACATAATTAGGCACATCAAGCACAGAAGAAGACATTTTAAATTCAAAGCACTGTTCCAAGTCCTGTGAGTAGCTATGAAAGGTGCCTGAAGTAATCAATAACACATGGTAAGGTGTGCAGTTCTAGTAGGTTATCCACCCACCTCAGGTCTATTATAAGACACGAAGAAGTAGAAAAGCCAAGATTTCTAACTTCTTAAAGAGTGGCCTTGTTTAAAGAGTTTGACTTATTAGAGTGTGTTTTCTTTAAAAAAATATATATATATATATATATATATATATATATATATATATATACACTTAGAATTGAATCTTTTACCTCCAGTATAAAGTGGATAAATGTGAACTCCCTGAGACCTGAATATCACCTCCTTTGTTCTCTACTATACATACCCCAGTATCTAACACGGTGTGTGTCAGTTAGTAAGATGTCAATATCTGTCATAGGGCAGGAATATGTAGATGGAGAGCCCTAGTCTTACTTTTCCTTATCAGTAGTGTGGGACAATATTGTACATTATGGGGTCAGAAGTAAATTAGATAAAACATATGTAGCACACAGGTAGCCTCATATAGTAGATACATAAAAATTATAATTATATATAGTTATAATATATAATTGAAATTATAATAGAGCATATTTTACAGTTTGGCTTTTATAAATATAACTTGGGCTTCTGTCCCTCTGTCTTGCCTGACTCTCTCCAGCCCCTTACTTTTTCTAATCCTTTCCCTTTTGTCTTTTCCAACCTTCTATTTTCTATACATTTCTTTTGCAGAGCAGTTTAGTGATCACTTTTGAATTTGTCTTTAAAGTTCATGGCTTGAGGGTATCAGATGCCACTCTCTAAAAGATTTATCTAACTATTTTTCTAAACAAAGACAATTGTCTCCCAAGAAAAATTTTGGTGCCAACTGAGATTAATTTTTCACCCACTTCAGATATGTAATTTCCACTGTCATTCATAGAAAGTTCTGTCACAGTTGAAAAAAGACACCATATGGAACAAGGTCCGTAAATACCTTCCTACAGCATGTAGGGGTATAAATTTAGTTTGTGATCCAAAAGATTGTAATAATCTAAATGGTCGTTTTCAAACTTCAAGGTAGAATTCTAGCAGTCCTGAGAAGTGAGGTTGAGAGGTTAAATCTCTGGGCCCTAATACTTTTAATTTGCTTAATAGATATGGATTTGTTTGGGAGAGAAATTTATGCTTAAAGAAAAAAAAGATTTTAAAATCACTGGACTAAATAAACTGGAGGAATAATCAGAAAAATATCACTCAAAAAATTCTGTGGCATAAAGCATTAGTAGAAGACAAGATAATGTTTAGTGGCAATAAACTTTCATCTATTTACAATATTCTTCAAGATGATATAATCTAAGTCATAATCTGGGGCCATCAACTGGGCAAATGTACATGATTTTGCAACATGGCATCTGTGCTTATCAGCCACGCACAACTTGAAACCAAGACACAGAGTCAAACAAAGCTTGTGATGTATCACAAAATGGTATTCCTCTTTTGCCTAATAGCTAGCTGTTAATGGTGGTCTATAATAGTTACAAATTGCTTCTAGTGAAAAAATGTCTCACACTAATAAAAATGGGATAAAAAAAGTATAAGGTGAATGGTAGATTTTTTTTTATTCTAAAGGTTTGAAGAGAGAGCAATAATTATGACTGTAACCTTCTAGTAGCAGTTACTGCTCTTTCAAAAAAAATAAAAATAAAAGAGCCCATTTTCCTACTATGTTTGCAAAGAGAGCATGCAAGGATTACCAAACAAATTTGCCATGTTTGTGTTCTCTGAGAAGTTAGAGGCTAACGTAGGATTTGATGTTCAAGAGATTTACTGAGGGAAACTCAAGGGAAGGATAAAAGGGAGGCGGGCGGAGCAGGCAGAGAGAGCCTTCAGCCCACTGACTGAGTCTGACATCTCTGAAAGGAGAGGAGGAAGGAAGGAGACTAAGGTAGAAAGAGTCTCACACTGCAGCACAGGCCTAAGAAAATTTTGGCCAGGTGATGGAGTTCCTAAGACAAAATTGCTCTTCAGAGGAGTCCTGTTTCCTGTTAATACCTGCGCAGTGCTCCAACCGAAGCAGCATGGGAGAAATGCGCCCCTGGACAAGCACCGGTTGTGGATCCACAGGGGTGGCCGCTGGTCTGTCAGTCAATCACGCTCCCCGCAGGAGATCTGAGCAGTGAGCTTCCGTGGTCTTCACATTTTCCAAATAGGAAAATTCTTTGATTTTGAAGAATCGTTAAAAATTCCAACCTGGCAGACAATAAATCCACCAATGCCTTTTAATCAATTGGAAAATCAATTAACTTTTATCTTTGCTTTCACAGAAAAACCTCTCCCTACAAATAATCTGTCCTAAAACAGGAAGTCTTCAACTCCAGGACTTCCAGCTACATTTTCACAGTTTATAAAATTTGTTATTTTTATGGATATGTTTATCTACTTAACAAGCATGAAGTAATGAAGTAAGTGCCTACTGAATGGCAGGAAAAACAAATATTTCTTTCTAATTCTTAAAGTATTATTATGCACAGCATATTCACTTAGCTCAGCAAGTGATTTTCAGAATCCAAAGTTTAGGATGTATAGCACCTATAAAATAGAATATGCTGAATATTTGGTGAATAAATGGATGAACAGGCACCATTTTGTGCAATGGGATTCACAGTCATCCTTGGGATAACATATTGAACTAGAACATTTTGAGGGGGCTCATACCCCTCTTAAACATCTCTACCTTACAATCTTTATTCAAAATAACGTATTTCAAGTTAATAAAAAGTTGAGAACTGAAAACATTATGATGGGTGATTCAGTCATGATGTTACATTTTCAAAAAATTTTTTTCTTTGGGAGGATATATTGGATTGAATTTTTGTGAATTTTTGTATGTGACTTTTTTCAGGCTGCATTTTCTCTAGCTTAATCTTTGAGGATAATGTAAAACCCAGAATACAAACCACACACTTAATGATGAGATTTCCTTGAAACCAAAAATGAAATATTTTAAGGCACTGAGCATTTTAGCTTGACTTAAAAACATCTGATTTTTCTGTTTTCAGCTATGTGGCTTTATAAACTCTGTTTCCAATAGGATCATATTCTATTAAGTTTAACAAGAAAAATTAATAAAATAAAACCATAATTTTAGAAACAGATGGTACTATGTCCTTTTTTCCAGTCATGACATATAATTCAAAGGCATTTTATAGCAGTAACACAAGCAGGAAACTAGTGATATTGTGATTTTTTAAAAAAGTCTTGTTTCTTTCAGCTCTATAGACGTTTAAGAGACTGGGAGAGTATCTATTATCAAAATGAAAAAAAAATCAGAAGTACTAAAATCAACCTCTACATTTACAAACAATTTCTTGAAATCTTATAAATCAACCTGTAATACTATTTTTTCATATCCCTCCTGAAAGACCACTGAGGAATTAACTATAGTGTTTTAGAAGTTGAAGGCATGTTTCAGCTCTGCAGGATTTGTGCAAATCATCAGATGCTACCCAGGCTTGGGAGACAGACATTTATTGTGTGTTCCTTGTCTGGCCTATTTTAGGTCTTGCTGTATAGCTCTATACTTTTAAGTAATAGAAAATCATTACAGGTAATGATTATAGGAGGTCTTGATTTAATTGACCAATTTGGGAATTAAGCCTAAAGGGTTTTTAATTGTTATTTTGTAAGCTTCTAGAGTTTCCAGTTACCCCTGTCAATTTCTAAGAAATAACAAAACGCATTTTGTAGTTAAAGTGAGAATATTTCCCTGTCGAAAATTGCCTGTTTTTATTATTGTAAGAATTGGTCCACTGAACTTAGCTCAGCCTCCAAGGTCTCAGCGAGAATGCTATGATTAATGAGGTAGCCATTAATGTCAGTAGATTGAACAACCAAAATCTGATTATATTAAAGTGCTTCCCAAACATTAGGGTCACATTAACAGTTTATTGAAACAAGCTGATAAAATTTAAAATGGTCATCTAATTCCCTTGGGTTCCTAATTGTTGCATGATAAATCACTCTGTAGAGAAATCTATTACAATGTTCCAAATGAGAAAATGTAATTTACTGTACCATTACTAGGGTGTTTGAAGCACTTCAGTTCTTTAACAGGAGGATTTTGCTAAAATGAGAAAAAAAAAATCAGATTTTTGTAAAGGGTCTGGCCATGAATAAAACCTCTTAATGATAAATCTTCCAACTATGTATTGAGTAAGAAAAATGATGCATGTTATGAGCCTGTATTATGTAAAAACAAATTACATTAAAGTTCCTCATGAGTCGATTACTGAAAGTTCAGTGTGAATGAACCTTTATTGATGCTCATCTACTCTTTAGAGGGAAATTGCTGTAGAAATCAACTGTATCATATAAACTACTTGAAATATTTGTTTACTGTGGAACTCTGGTCAAGTTCACTCCAGAGAGTAATGTCTCTTCTTTGAAAGATAATTTGTAGGGGTCCAAGCAGAGCAAATGAAATCTTTGCCTGTTCAAGCTTCTGATCGAGTGTCAATCCCTGAATGTAGTATTTCCAGGAATGGCCGAACAGTTTCGTATACTGTTAAGTAGTTGAGACCATGTCGTCACTTATTCCTGGAAAAACCACTGGCCGAGAGAGAGGAGGAGGTGAGCATTTCTGGGAATGGTCTGAAAAGGTGGTGACCCCAATTGTTTTGATGTAACTGATGACATAGTTAAAGGAAAAGCATATAACAATGTGCAAATAATGGTAAATTGTTAATCTATGTAGTATTTATGGACAGGAAATGTTCTGGGCTTTGAAACTCTAATTTACTAGAATTATTATTCAAATTCAAAGAAAAAGATGTTTCCAGGAAACTTTTCTTGACCCTCTCTCCCCTACAACTCAGAGTGGATCTTGGGTCTGTCTCCCCATATTCCTAGATTGATTGCGTAAACCTTTAACAGAGCACTCTAGAAATAATACTGTAATAATTGTTGTAAGCATTTATGTGACCTACTAGTTCTTCAAGGGCAGCAGTTATATTTCGAAACAGCTGTTTAAACCCAGATCCTGTCATAATGTTGGGTGTACAGTAAATGTTCAAGAAATGCTCATTGAATGAATAATTAATAAATGAATAAAAAATAAATGGATCTCCAAATAGCCAATTTGCCATTTTATTTCCCCAGTACTTTATGGTTATTTTTATATGTTTGTTTTGTGATCAGGATGCCTTTAAAAAATACGTTTTAGCCCTTGTCTTTAATCATACTTTTCATATTACCAGAAATGTTTACTTTGATATCCTTTCATCTGTCCACACACTCCACCAGGAAGAACTTGGTGGATGAAGATTGCTTGGTGTTAGTACATCCAGCATATTTAGAAACTCAGAAAGAGCAGTTCGAGGGTGAACTATGTGTTTAGATAGCTGGGTAGGGGGCATAGAGACAGCTGCCAATGTTACGAGTGATGTTTACACATGTAACCTAGATCTTCCTGGTGATGAGCCCTTGAGAAAGCAGGGTTATTGGAAAAACTGGTTGAGCTACCTAGAAAATGGTAACAACCAATATTCAAATTACTGCTTATATTGTAAATACGCCCAGTAAAGTTCAGATATACTTATTCCTGTCTAAACAGTTTCGGAAGATTTTCCAGGTATTTCTTGGTAATCTCATTCTATATCTCAGTATCTGGACTTGAGGAAGGGATAGCAGGGAAAATACAGTATAAAGAGCAGTACCCAACTTCTGTACACATGAAGAATATGAATCAATAAAGAAACCTGTTCTAAAAAAAGAAAGAACTATCTCAGGTAAAAAATAAGTGACTCACACTTGTGCCTTAAGGCAAACATCAGATCCTTTTGTTTTTCTTTAGAAAATATTTTATAAGGTTAAGAATAGAAAATATCTGTACTGAATTTCAAAAGTTAAATATTTCTGTGCTTTAAGGATTACAGAATTGATAATTCAACTAAGAAGAGAGTCTGTGCAGAATTTCAAAAGGCTATATTATTTTCTTTTGACTTCGGAGAAAACTCTTCTTTGGCAGAGTGTGACTATTTAAAACATATTCTTTCAAACACTGACATCTTCCCCATTATATTTGTAGACTTAAAACTGACATAACGCTAACCTTCTATTTCAATTACATTGTTGACAAATACAGAGCATGTATTTTTTGGTAACTGCATGGCTTTTGCCCTCACTTCCCTCAAGTATTTGCTCAGATTTCTTCTTATCCAGAAGACTTTCTTTACCAATCTACCCAAAATAGCACTTCTCCATCACTCTATCTGTATATTCTCTTAAAAATTGTTTTCAGGATACTAGACATATTATTCATTTTTTAATGTTATTGTCTATGTTCTCCCACTTTAAGTCTCATGAAAATAGAAAGTTTATTATTTATTCATACCTAAAACTCCAGGGCCTATGATGGTGCCTGGCACATCATGAGTAGTCAATAAATATTTGTAGAATAAAAAAAGTAGAGGGAACAGAATGTGTTAGTTACAAAGGCATCTTCTATTTTTAGAAAAGCAAGTAATATTAAGTCTGGAATACAGAGTGCATATGGGAGTGTAGTGATCAGATTTGCATTTTAGAAAGTTCATTTTGGCATCATGCACAGGATAGCTCATCTTTACATCAGTTTTAATGAGCCCCATTTTTTGACAAGTCTGAATTATATCACTTTTGATGGGACTTCAATAAGTGTTAAATTGAAATGGACATTAATTGAGCATCGGGAAGGAAAATAAGAAACAAGGGTCTTGAGTAATCCGCAAATTTATTTTTTTCTTAAATCATTACACAACGACATGTCTGTGTACATTTCAAATGTCCTTGATTCTTTAGTACCATTTTCCTCCTTTTTTCATCTCCTAGGACTTCAAAACTTGGAGGAGAGGTTTATATTTACTACAGAAGTTGAAGCTAAAGAAGATATGGTTAACCTTACGCATTGCTCAAAAGGACAAGTAGAGCCAGACCTCAGTTGCCCCCTAGATCTGTAGTTCTCATCTCTGATGTAACCCAAAAGTACATGTCATGCTTCTGACAGCAGGTGAAACAGCAGTCAGTCAAATTCAGAATAGTGCTACTGTTACCGGCAGTTGAACTCGGTTCTTGTCTCCTCATGATGGAAGAATGAAAGCAAAAGACAGTTTCAAAGCACCAAGCAGCAAAGTTTATTAAAGCAAAACTTCATTCTTAAGGGGTTTAAGAGCAAGCACAGGTCCTAGTGGACTGTGGCCCAGGGGTTTCTTTAGGTTTCTAATCAGCAACCAATACTACTCTCCAAAAGGGGTAGGAGTGGGCACACTTCCCAGGGGACAGTGGCAGTGGGCTTTCTGTGTTATCCCTTTTTCTGCTGCCTGGTCTCTCCTCCTTCATTACGTTGTCTCTTCTCCTTTTTTCCTTGACCAATGGGATGTTGTCTCCTTCCTGTTGCCGGGCAGAGGGATGTTTTCCACCTTACATGATTAGGCAGGGACCGGTTGCGGAGTCCAAAGTCCGTTGCTGGGTGGGTGCGAAACTATTATGTATAATGTGCCCTATGTTGTTTCTATTATGTTTCTTGTGACAGTTGTGGTTACCCTTATCTTGTTGCTGTTAAAGCATGTTCTCTTACTCAGCATTCCATTTTTTTACACTGTTTGCTTTCGCATTTTCTCTGCTCGTGTCTCATTTTTCTCACGCTAATATTCTGTGACACTTACGATTACCCTTATCTAGCGTTGTGTTTTCTTACCCGGTGCCCCGTTTGTTTCCACGGCCTGTTGCATACCTCCTCTGCTCAGGTCTCACTTTCCTACCTACGCTAATACTACCTCTCTGGTCCCAGCAACCATTCATAGGTGTGCCCATCTAAATAAAATCCTTCTTTTTGAATCTTAGCTAATTTGGTAAGATAGATCAAATACTAAATAAAAATCAGTGTGGATAAAATTCATATTTTCCTTGATATTGAACATGTTTTCATAGGTTTAGTAATAATTTGGGTTTCCTCTTCTGTAAGTTACGTATTCATAGCCTTTGTCCATTTGTTATTTGTATTTTTCTTACTAATTTGTAGAAGTTCTTTGACTATTCTGGACACTAATCCTTGAATGATTTATAGATTGCAAATATCTTCTCAGTTTTTTTTTTTTTTCCACTTTCTGGTGTCTTTTGATATATAAAAGTATTTACTCTGATGCAATCAAATTAATTGAGCATTTTTTTATGGTTTGTGATTTTTAAGTCTTATCTCAGAATCTTTCCATACTCTAAGGTCACAGTGAAATCTTTCCTATATTCCCATCCTACCTAGAATTGCTAGTTTGTGCCCACCTCTGCAGGTACCCTTTATTTCCCTATCCCCATTGGCTTTATTTTTCTTGAAAGTACTTATAATTCTCCAATATATTATCTAATTTCCTTGTTTATGTTTATATTGTGTCTCACTGCATTGTATGTGCATTTCATAATAGCAAGAATATTTGTATGTGTTTTTCATTGATGTATGAGTGCTTGATACAAATAGATATCTAATAAATACTTGTAATTAATAAATGTGTATTTCTTAATGTATATTTTAATTTAATTTTCTTAATGTATATTTAATAAATGTATATTTCTTCTTTCTAGAAGTTTTAAAGCTTTGCCTTTTACATTTAGATTCTTAAATTTCTTGAAATTAATTTTTTTATGTATATGGAATAAGGTAGTATTCTACTTTAATGTTTTCAACTGAATAACAAACTGCCCCAGCACCATTTATGTAATAGCCCAACAACTACAACATATGTGGAGCTTCCCTATATATGCATATTGTCATATATTGTATTCACTAGAATTTAAGCTTCATGAAAGCAGGCACTCTCCTTTGTTATCTGCTTTATCCTCAGTGCTTAGAACTATGCCTATCACAATGGAATATTACACATGAAAAGAACAAAAATGATCTATAACTTCATGCAGCAACATGAAAGAATTTCATAAATATTGAATTTTAAAAAGCCAAATACTAAAGAGTGTATACCATATGATTTCAATTATTTAAAGTGTAAAATGGGTAAAATTAATATGTGATTATTATATGCCCTTAGACATCAGATAGTAGTTACTTTTGGATAGAGTAGTAACTGAAAGGAAACAAGAGAGATGTATTTGGGTTGCTAATAATGTTCTGATTCATCTGGTTGCTAATTAATTCAATAAAAATTTCAAAAGTTTAATAAATATTTGCTGTGAGGATCCTTATTCCATTCCATTGCTTTGTCTACATCTACACCAATACCAGAATGCATTAATTACTAAACTTTAAAATAAGTCTTTGTATCCAACAGAATGAGTTTTCCATCTTGTTATTTTTTTTATCAAGTTTATATTAGCTAAAGTAGTCAAGCATTTATTCTTCCTATTTTATACAAACTATACTATAGACAATTAAATGGTAGATAAATGTTTCTTCTTACAGAAGCATTTTAGCTAATAATAGAGAATTATTATTATTGTAGCATTAGAGTGTCACTATTTTGCAACCTCTTCTGTATTAATGGATCTACACATTGATCACCAATGGCTGTTTGCATTTCAAAGAGAAAATGCAGTGAGAAATTATGTGCTTCCCAATGGAAGACCACCACCTTCAAAAAGTCTTGAGAAAAAAAAAGAAAATTGTACCTGAATTTTATCAAGTCTCCGTATAAACTAGCAACTTTCAGGAAGTTCAGAGGGCACAGGAAGATGTTAAACTACACCATAGAGTGCATTTAGCAAAGTACAGGCTGTGAATAGCTCTATTAGACAAACAACTTGGTTTCTTCAATAAAGAAATTACAAGAAAGAAAAACAATTGTTTGGGCAGGGGTGGAATTTGTAGACTTCCCATCAATTGCAACACATGGACCTTATTTGAATCCTGAAACTGTAAAATAATTTTTACATTTATGAAACAATTTGGAATTTGAATACTAAGTGAAAAGTATTCAAATATCTAGGTATGATAATTAATGGTAATTAGTTATGTTTTAAAAAAGTGAGTCCTTATCTTTTAGACATGCAAAGTATTATTGAATGAAATTTTAAAAATTGCATTGGGTAATCTCAGTCATATAAATAGACTTATAATATTATATACATGTTTGCATTTTGTTGAAATTACATTGAGTTTAAAAATTTATTTGGGAGAAATGGTATCTTTATAATATTTACTTTTTC
Organism: Indri indri; assembly: GCA_004363605.1. NCBI lineage: Eukaryota > Metazoa > Chordata > Mammalia > Primates > Indriidae > Indri > Indri indri. The sequence goes on from RJWJ010016109.1 coordinate 15,553, forward strand.
TATCTTATCTATTTTGTAGAGCAAACCTCCCTCTACTTATTATTTTTTACTCAAGTATTTTTATCTACTTTTTCTAATGCATTCTTTCAGATTAACTTTGGAATAATTTTTCCAACTTCCTCAGATATATGATTAGAGGATCGAAATTTCATTTTAGCTGTATATTAATTTGGGAAGAATAAACATTGTCTTTCATTTAAAAACATGAAATATATATATATATATATATATATATATATATATATATGTAGCCCTTCATCTTTTTAATGATAGAAACCCTGCATATCTTTTATTTGCTTGATTCCTAAGCAATGGATATTTATTACAGTTGCTATGGAGAATGGCAGTAGAGCATAGCGGCTTAGAGCAGTGGTCCCCAACCTTTTGGCACCAGGGACCAGTTTCATGGAAGACAATTTCTCTACAGATGGGGCCGGAGTCGGGGGTGCCGGGGGTATGGTTTTGGGAAGATTCAATCGCATTACATTTATTGTGCAGTCAAACCTCTCTGCTAATAATCTGTATTTGCAGCCACTCCCCAGCGCTAGGATCATTGCCTCGGCTCCACTGCAGATTATCCATCAGGCATTAGAGTCCTGTAAGGAGAGCAGCCTAGATCCCTCTTGCAGTTTGCAGTAAGGTTGGAGAATCTAATGCCTCCACTGATCTGACAGGAGGCGGAGCCCAGGCGGTGATGCGAAGGATGTGGGGAGCGGCTGTAAATACAGATGAAGCTTTGCTCGCTTGCTGGCTTCTCACATCCTGCTGTGCAGGCTGGTTCCTAACATGCCACTGACCAGTGGCCCCAGAGGTTGGGGACTGAAGGCTTAGAGTATGGGCTCTGAAGTTGGATGGTTTAGCTCCATATATCACTAGCTGTGTGCTTTGGGAAAATGGCTTAACTTCTCTATTTTTTAGTTTCCTGACCTGTAAAATGAGAATCATAAGGTTTCGTGTTTCATTATTGTGAGGATTAAGTAAGATAATATACCCTTACTTCAGTTGACACATAGAAGTCAAGAATATTAGTTATCAACTATTAGATTCTTTATTATACTGAGTATCATCCTCTCTTTGTGTTGTTTCAATGTATAAATCAACAATGAGAGTTTTAAATTTTACAAAATGACTTTTCAGCATTTATTGCAATTATCACTCTACAGATGCTATGTGTGTATGAATAAATGACCCTGTAAATGACTGTTTTCAAACATTCCACAGAACTCATCGATGTTTCCATTTTAAATGGCTCCTGTTAAATTTAGGTGTTCCACTTCAACTTCAGTAAATTTTAATATTCCATTTTGCTACCACTGAAGTGAGGGAGATCAGAGTGAAAGAGGAGGGAAAGTCTGTTAGCAGTAGGGTTGCCAGATAAAAATGCAAGATATGCAATTTAATGTAACTTTCAGATATGCAGTGAATACTTTTTTAGAACAAGTATCTCCCAAATATTGCATGGGATATTCTTACGCTACAATAGTTTTATTTTTTCAATCTGAAAATCAAATTTAACCCAGTGTCCCATACTTTTTATTTGCTAAATCTAGTTAGGAGGCTATGGAAGTTGATGACAGCAGAGATGGAGAGGAATGAAAGGCTTTGAGAAAGCGATTCTGTTGTTGACTTTTTGGACTTTCAGTCACTAACTCCTGCTACACACAGACCATTCTTACACCCGACTCTTCTCTAAGCAGAGAAGATTTAAAGTCTTCTGTTTGTTTTAATTTCAGTGTTAAAAGGTTATGTCCCCAAGATAGAAGCAGTTATTTCATCATTGTGTCTCCTTGATCTTTGGTTACTGTCGAAAAGCTTGCATTGGAAGTAACCATTATAGAAACCAAAAAGCTGGTCAGTAGTTAGAAGCAACAGTGCCAACAGCAGCATCAAAAACCACAGAAGCCTTTTGTAGGCTGCCTTGCATACATCTATGTACAGTTCTCACATTTTAAATGTTACATAATGCCTTTGTCTTATTAAAAATGGAAACAGAGAAAGCACCTCCATCCATTAATCTCCTCCAGGTGCTTTATCCTATCTCCCTTGCCCCCAGATGGTTTTGTATTTTTTTATTTGTTTTTTGTTTTCCAGTCCTTGCGTGTTTATCTGTTCTTTGAAACAAATTCAGCAATAAAAAGAAAAGCCATTAAACCAATGAAAGCGTGGCAATGGCTGCTGATTTAAGTAACTTCATCTGAATGGGAGCTGCTCTCTTAAAATAGGAAGATTGTTGTTTTATCAGAGGGTCTTGTGTATCTCTTCTCCAACTAATAGCAGGTCACAAGTTTGAATTCCAGTCAACCAAGTAAAGCTCTACCGTGTCTTTGTATGGCCAATGAGCCATCACTCAGACTAAAATAATTTCCTGTTCTATCCATTCATCCAAGTCAGGCAGGAGCTAGCAATTCAGTGGATGAGAATCATATCTATTAAAAGCAAGAGTTAGTCTCCCATTTATAAAAACTTTTCCTAGGCATTCTGAAAAAAGCACTCTACTACTGTGAGACCCAGGTCTGAATTCTAACTCTCCCATTCATTTGCTCCATGACTACTGAAAGTAGTTTACTTGACATCCCTGAACTTTGTTTTCTTCTGTATAATTGGGGAAATAACACCTAGCTAACAAGTGTGTTGTTGTTAAGTTTATGTATACGAGGCTAGCTTACGGAATTTTTATGTAAAATTCCTAGTGGGAATATAAATAGTGCAATCATTTTGGGAAACATTTCAAAAGTTTATTTAAAGTTAAATATACACCAACCATATTACCTTACCATTCCATTTCTAAGTATTTGCCCAAGAGAAAAAAAAGCATTTGTTTCTACTAAGACTTGTACACCAATGTTCATAGTAGTTTTGTTGGTAACAGATAAGACACAGAAACAACCAAAGTGTCCATTAATAGCTGAATTGATGAACAACTTGTGGCGTATTCATGCAATGTACTACTACTCAGAAATAAAGTGAAATTAACTAATGACACATGCACTAACATGATAAATCTTAAGATAATTACGCTGAGTAGAAGAAGCCAGAATAATTCTGTACGATTCCATGGTTATAAAATTCTAGTAAATGCAAACTATTGTGTAGTGACAGGGAGCATATTAATGCCCGTCTGGAGATGGGAGTGAAGAAAGGAAAGGAGTAAAAGGGAACACAGGCAAATTTTGAGGGGTGATGAAATTTTATGTTACCCTGATTATGGTGATAGTTGCACAGGTATACGTATGTTAAGATCATAAAAGTACATACTTTACATATGTGCCACTTAATGTACTTCAATAATGTTAAAAGAAACAAAATAGCAATATAAAGTGATATCATTATTATTAATAAACTCAGATCTAATATCCAAAAGTAAAAATGTTCTTTAATCTTTCCATGAAGAATCAGTATTGTGATTCCTGTATATATTGCATCTAGGAAAATTTTTGATTATGTGCCATTTCTCTTCAAAAATGAATTCATTTATCAAATTTTATTGGGGGGTTCAAAATATTTCTAATTAATTATCATAATTCTATATAAGAATTAAAATTTATATTATATGTGTATGCAGATGTTCCACTTTAATATACCAATATTGTCTATCATACTTATTACCTATATTTCTTCATGTTTTCCTTTACCATGATAAAAGGATTGCCTTACGGTTCTTTAAAACTTAATATGTTCAGTTCCTAGCCTGCTGCTCTGATATTCAGAAATTTCTTTCATAAATCATTGTCACTCCCATCTCTAATTCACCTCTTCTAGTTTACGCAACACCCTTGACCTCTCTTTACACATAATTTCATCTGCCAAATGATTCCTAACCTCTGCTCCTTCACCTCTAGCAACACCACAAAGACCATTATTCCTTCTTTCCTCATAAATCCTAGGTAGAATGGCTCAGTATCTTCCCCTTCTCAACAGCACAAATCACCCAGGAGCATGACAGAGCATGCGTGATGGGCCATTGGTTATGAATAACATAATTTCATTTTCTTAATGAAGTTTTCTTAAGAGATGCTAACAGTAAGTTATTAAGATAGAGGGAAAATATGAGGCAAAGAACAGAAGGAAGGAAGGTAAAGGAGAGAAGATAAATGAAGGGAAATGTTACCAAATTCTATCAACTCTAGGAAAGTATTAAATAAGCCTAGCGCATGAATTGCTCTGTGAAATTGGTATCTTTCAACAGTGCTATGGTCCTGTTTACCCTTCCTGCATTCTGGCATTCATCCAATCCACACATAGCTGTAAGAGCAATCTTCTAGAAACGTGTCAGTTCACACACTTCTGCAGCTTAAAATCTTTCAAAGGCTTCCCGTTGCTTCCCACACATGCCAACTACTAGGGTCTATATGTGCTAATGTATTCTAGTCCCGCTTACCTCTCCAGCCTTATTTTGCACTGACTCCCTCCCCCTTCTTTTGCTTCATTCTAAGAATGCTCACTTTCTTTAGAATATGCCATGCTTTCCCCCTCCGCTTCATATCCTTCGGGCATGGTGCTCCCCTAACCACGCCAACTCCCAACCTGGCCAACTCCAGATTCCTCTGGTGGATGAGCATTTCCATGAGTCCTTTGAGGAAGCACCAGTCTACATTATATACCCTCCGATGCACTCCTGTGAAAATGTAAATTGTACCTTTTCTTTCTGGCATTGACCAAATTTTTGTATTTTATATATATGTTTATTTATATAACTATTTGTTCAGTGTCTCTTCTTCCCCAGACCCATTATGGCAAGGACCGGTAATTAATTTTTGTTACATTGAATCTTTGTTTTTATTTTTTATTTATTTTTTACTCTCCATTATATTCGTAGCCCTTAGTACAGTGGTGACTGGCACATAGTAGGTGTTCAAAAGATATTTGTTTAATGAGTGAATAAATTAATGAGTAGATGGAAAAGGATCCTATGGAATAAACTCTTATCCCCTCATTACCCATGGCAAACTTGAGCCTCAGAGAGTTTAGATTGCCAAGTTAATCTATGCTCTACTATGTGTAGAAGAGATAAAGAAGACAACAAAAACACAAAGAAAGGTAAACCCAAGGAAATCTCCTTTGTAGGGAATAAGTCCATGTCATGAATATAACAGAAAATATGTTTAGTTACATTCTCCACTTTAAATCAGATTTCCTGATTAGATCCAACACCGTTACCTCAAAACTAATAATCCCAGACCTTTAGTTTAATGAGCTCTCTTTTTTTTTTAATTTTTTTATTTCAGCATATTATGCGGGTACAGATGTTTAGGTTACGTATGTTGCCCTTGGCCCCCCACCAAATCCGAGTTTCAAGTGCGTCCGTCCCTCGGATGGTGCGCGTCGCACTCTTTGTGTATGCATATACCCGTCCCCTCCTCCCTCCCCTTCCCCCCCCCGCCTGACCTCCAATAGATTTTATTCTTACATGTGCACTTATGTGTTGATCAGTTAATACCAATTTGATGGTGACTACATGTGGTGCTTGTTTTTCCATTCTTGGGATACTTCACTTAGTAGAATGCATTCCAGCTCTATCCAGGAGAATACAAGAGGTGCTAGATCACCATCGTTTCTTAAAGCCGAATAGTACTCCATGGTATACATATACCACATTTTATTAATCCACTCACGTATTGATGGACACTTGGGTTGTTTCCACATCTTTGCGATTTTGAATTGTGCTGCTATAAACATTTGGGTGCAGGTGTTTTTTCCATAGAGTGACTTTTGTTCTTTTGGGTAGATGCCCAGTAATGGGATTGCTGGATCAAATGGAAGCTCTACTTGTATCTCTTTAAGGTATCTCCATATTGCTTTCCACAGAGGTCGCACTAGTTTGCAATCCCACCAGCAGTGTATGAATGTTCCTATCTCTCCGCATCCATGCCAACATTTATTGTTTTGGGACTTTTTGATAAAGGCCAGTCTCACTGGAGATAAGTGATCTCTCACTGTGGTTTTGATTTGCATTTCCCTGATGATTAGAGATGTTGAGCATTTTTTCATATGTTTTTTGGCCATTATTTTGTCTTCTTTTGAAAAGTTTCTGTTCATGTCCTTTGCCCACTTGTTGATAGGGTTGTTTGATTTTTTTTAATGAGCTCTTGTTGCAATGTTTCTGTGCCGTGGCTCACAGCTGCTAAGCCTACCTGTGATTTCAGCTGCACTGATGGTGGACAGTTTTGTGACATACTCAGTCTCCTCTCTCAGATTTTCCCTTCGAGATATTTTCCAAAGCCCAGCCCCAGTGTAGGTATGGTCTGGAAGTGGAGAGGAATTACTAATGCTGGGGCACCCATCAACCAATGCATGATGGATTCAGTAGATAAATGATTGTTTTTCAAGGGACAACATGGAGGTGCTTTCTACATTGGCCTTATAAGGTTCCCGGAGGTTCTGATCCACTATCTTCAGGGGTGGCCATCTCAATAACTGATCAATCCATTATTGTATTTCTTTCCTTCCTTGTCTCATTACTCCTATTGTTTCTTAAGTTTACTTGCTAAATAGACTAATGCACTCCAGTCCTTGCTTTAAGCTCTGTTTTGGGGGAATAAAAATGAAGACATCATTTATTCACTTATTTCAGCCTTTAGTATGGGCACAATTGGGTACTAGGTGCTGATTAAATGGCATGCTCTGACCCTTGAGAAATTCATTGCTTAGTGGGGAGGCATAGGAATATAAAAATTATAAATCATAATATAAACTTTGTGATGTAAGAACATATAAATCAAATTGGAAAATAAAGTGTGAAACTATTATTTTGGTGAGAGAACCAGGGACAACTGAACAGATAACAAAGATGGTATTCAGGGAGTCTTTTGAAGGATCAATAGAAGTTTATTAGCAAGACGAGGGGGTAGAGAAAAGGCATGGAGACCCCACAGGTTCAAAAACACACATAGACTCACAGAAAGAATGATATATGTTAGAAATAGTGAAACATTTAAAGTATGTATACTAGGGCACATAGTTACTAGGGTCGAGATCACCAGAGCAAGATGCTGCAGGCAGTAATTTCCAGGAAGAGGGTTTTAAGGGCTAAACCCCCATGTTTTATCCTGTAACAATGTGTAAGCATCAGAAGTTTTTTTAAACAGCAGAATTACATTATCAGATTTGAGTTTCAGAAAGATAACCCTGGTAGCCATGAAGAGAATGAATGAGCTGGAATTAGAAAACAATGAAAACCCAGATGGAGACCGGGAAAAACAGTGAAGATGGCATCAGTGAGGATTCATGAAATATATTTTAGCAAGACTAAGCTTTGAATGTCTTGAGCATTTCAAATGTATGTAGGGCTGTTTGTTTTTAAATGGGTCACCTCATGCTTCTACAATTCTCTAATTTTTGTTGTTATATGAATAACCTATTCAGACTAACTAATCAAATCCTGTACATTAAGCAGGTGGCACAGCATAGTTGTCTTAGATTGATTCTTTGGGAATAGATTTGTCATGGAGATTTGAACTGGGTGTTTTTTTCTCACTCTGCTGACTAAAAAATAATATTTTAAGTCAATACTTGATAGTATAGCAATGGCATTATACTTCCCCCAAGAAAATCCCCACACAATTGCCCCCAAAGAAGCATCGATCCGTAATGTTTTCAAAGCGTTCTGTTCTGGTTTACTACTTTTCAAAGAATTTCCACTCAAAATTTTGAGGCATGTCATTCTTCTGAGACCTACTTCTCCAGAGAAGCTCTTCCTCATCCTCTTCTAAAAGGCATTCCTTTGGAACATTTTCAAACTCTGATTCAAGGTATCAATAAATGTCTACCAATAATTTTGTGTGAAAAAGAAAAGCATATTTGAGACTTTGTTTTCCTAAATATTTATTTCAAATACTACATTTTCACAGTGGTTTTAATCCTAATGTCATCCTTAAAATAAATCATTATGTGTACTTCATGTGATCTTTTCAGAATGCAATAAAACAGATTGTTTTTAATGGCTGTTCCAGCAATGAAAAATATCTGTGTTAGGTGGAAACAACAAATTGATGCTTTTTCAATTCCTTTTAATGGCACGAGGATCTTTGCAACCTGCTGTGAAAAATATTCTCTTAATGATAGGCCTGTGGCACAACTTAAGGAGTCATCAAGAAATAAATGCGCCGCTGTCTGGTTGGCAGCTTGGTGTCCCTTAATTGAAGTGTTATAAGATTCTGTGCGGAGGAAGCCTCCAGGGTTTCGTAGCTAAATGGCACGGACACCTCTGATGAGACATGCAGATGAAGATGTGTCAATACAATCTTCACCAATTTGCTGTAATAGCAGGGACTGATTAATTTTATAACCACGGGTGCTTCTATTAGCTAACCTAAGGAATGATTTAGACTTTATTAAGCGACTTATTTCTATCTTTTTTTTCAAGAGACTACTGCAACATAGTTTATCTCTGAGTGCTACACTGTGGCACATTTTCTAACAAGGATTCTAAATTTATTATTAAAGAAAGGATCACGAGCTTGCCTTGGCTTAGGGGAGGCTTAATGGTAGCAAGTTTGTGACTACGAGTGTCTGAAATGCACTTCAGCAAAGTTGGAGTTTCTCAAAAATAACTTCATATTTGAAGTAATTGAGTTGGCAGCTCTTATATACATTTTTAATGTGCAAAAAGTTGAAGTAACAGAATCAAAAGTATGTGGCTGTATATTTTTATCCTTCTCTTGATATAAAATTGTTTTAATATTTTATCATAATTGCCCTTGGACATCTAACATCATTTGGTTACACATAATCAACTAATGCCTTATATTTTAGGGCTTTGTTCGATAAAAAATTAATTATCCTGCATGGGTGGGCAATGTATTTGGAGATCGAGCTACATGATTTTATGCGTAAAACAGGCTCTGGTTTATATATTGAAACCAAAATTGCTGTAACATTCACAGTGCAATAAAAATCAGATACAAAAACTCATTTAAAACTTTTGAAATGTGAGCTCAGGGACACACCTTTGTATTTTTTAAAAAACTATAAAAGGAAATGAAACTGCATTTACTATAAGTTGAATTTCCAGTAAATTTATTTTTTAAAAAAAGACTAGGAATCCATTAAAAGCAATTTTATTCCACAAGCAATGAGACCATTATTAGTACTTAATACAATTATAAAGCTTAGTATTGCAAAATGTCTATTGAAGTAGATGTGATATTCGATAACAATTCACATCCTTCTCTCAGGGCTGAGGATGTTTATAAACCCCCTTTGGAGGGACGAACAGACACATTCCTATTCCACTCCAGTGTTCTCTTCTTCTAAGCTTATGTTGGGCTGTAAAGACTAATGACAGTGATGGTGAAGAGATCTGCTTCCCAAATTTTATCAAATTTTTTTCCCGTAAGCAGAAGTATTCACTTGCAGCAAAAATATACCAAACGTTCTGGATCTATTTTAGAATGAAAAAAAGTTTCATAATTATGATATGTCTCATACATCTCTTTAAAAATAATATGAGGTCCAATTTGATTATGGAGCTTTAAGTGTCCATATTATAATGTAAAATAATCAGATACCTTCTAACCTCTAACAGTGTAGGAAAGAGAAACATCACGTAACTGAGTAATTCAGAGAATAAATCAATAAACTAAGGACGAAACATATTATGCAAGTAATACTCAAACACTATCCTCAAAATACTTGGATTCCAGACCTATTTTAGTGGAAGTGTGTTATATTAGGAATTGGCAGTTAGATTCAAGTCTAGCGTTTCTATTGTGTAACTATGTAATCTTTAATAAGTTCCTTACCCTTTGGAGGAACATTTTCTATATTAGTAAAACCAGGAGTTGAAATTAGATCATCTTTGAGGTTGCATGTTATGTTGCCATTTTATTTATAAGAAATCATGGCTGGGCACAGTGGCTCACACCTGTAATCCTAGCACTCTGGGAGGCTGAGGCAGGACGATTGCTTGAGCTCAGGAGTTCGAGACCAGCCTGAGCAAGTGCGAGACCCTGTCTCTACTAAAAATAGAAAAAAATAGCTGGCTCAGTGGCCCGCGCCTATAGTCCCAGCTACTTGGAAGGCTGAGGCAGGAGGAGGATTACTTGAGCCCAGGAGTTTGAGGTTGCTGTGAGCTAGGCTGATGCCATGGCACTCTAGCCTGGGTGACAGAGTGAGACTCTGTCTCAAAAAAAAAAAAAAAAAAAAAAAAACAGAAAACAAAAAACAAACAAGAAGTCATGGCTAGGTTATTATGAAGGATTTGATATTAAAAATACATTTAGTAAAAATTGCACTTCTACTTTCAAAGATACTAGACATTCCTATCCTCTTCAGAAGAAAACAGATTTCAGGGAATTTGGTGTCCATGGTACAAAGATGATCAGAGCTAAGAAAATACAGTATTAGATATGTGATTAGTTATCTTATTTATGTTTCAGGTGGGGAGTGGTGATGAGCAATTTCTATGTAATTACTAGAGCCAAGGGATGGATGGTCATTGAAGACCATACAAAACCACACCAGTAAATTACTAGCAGTGACCCAGGTGACAAACTAGTGGCCACTTACAATAATTTGGCATTTCTGATTTTTTTCCTTAATATTTTTGAAATTTTGAAATTCCAGCCAAATTTATTGTTAAATATGTATCACCTATTTTGAACACGAATCATGCATCAAAGATTTCAAGTTTGGGAGAAGAATGAAAATAAAATTTGTATGAGGATTCCAAGAAAACATGGGAAGGGGATTTAAGAAAAACACATGAAATATAATCAAGCATATCAAAATATTTTAATAGTATAGGCCATTGAAAAGAACTCCTTACACAGTCACAATATATGGATATGTATATACAAATTACACACCTGCCCTTCTGAACTCATATACTATGTCCATTATAATACACACATTAAAATGAATTTTTAAAATGAAGCAAAAATAAATCTGAATAATATCACTGCTATTTTCTTTCTGTATCTTAAGGAAGTATCCACATACACCCTTAGAATGCAATCATTCCCTTTTGGATATCCCTAAAATATTCTGCCAGAATGAAAAGAAAGTTCATAAAAATGAAAACTAACAGAAAACATTGAAGAAAGAGAAAAACATCTGGAAATGAAAAGAAAAGATAATCACAGAGGGAATAATGAAAACTACTGGGTAAAACTGGTAAACTGTAATCAATGTGGAAAAGACTAACATATGAAATGATGTGAGCATCACGAGGCAAGATGTTGAGTATAATAACACTTAGACATATGGAGCATACTCTCATCACAGAAAGGTTTTTCTTGACCCCACACAGGCTGTGGCAGTTTCCCTATTGGGAAATCTGATTTTAAAGTGTAAAGGCAAAGCCAACAAATTACAGAGAATGCATACTTCAGAGCCAGCATTGATCTTCCCATCCATGAAAACCAAGAGTACATCTCCACTGGCAATCATTTATGAGTGACCATGTATTGTCCTCTCAGGAGTTCGCTTGTTGGACTCCGTACCTTAGAACAAGATTGTTAATTGTGCTTACAAAGAAATATATGAGTAAATATATAAAGCATTTTAAAATTTTAATAATAACTTCTATGCCTACTAAAATACATTTGTTATGGCAGGTATAGCTACAGAATATATAAGTCTTTATGACAAAGATTACCTGATGCTTTGTTGGTAAAAAGAAATGTCTCTTCAACATTGGGTGAATAATTCACAATGTGATCTTTGAGTTTAACACAGAACTTGGATCCTTGAATGTTGGACTAAACAAAATGGTAAGATAAGCAGAGATTGATTTGAATTAGGTACTCTGTATAATTTTTTTTGGTACCATGAGAAACATTCACGTTTATATCATAGAGATAGTCACCTATTATTATTGCTTAGTCAAAACTTGTCTAAAGCAGTGTGATGCAATATGGTATAAAACTTAATTTCCATTATGTTCCCTGAATATACAGCCAGCAACAGGTAAATAAAGCTATGGATGTGTGACCATACTCTTATACAATTTTATAGGAGAAAAACCTATGATGAATGGAAAAGGGCTGTGGGTATGCAAAAGAGGCCATGCTTTACAACTCAAATTTTAGCATGTGTTCATGGGTTCTACATCTATTTTTCATAAGGAAAAAGTCAACTTAGTGTTCTTTCTTTTCATACATTCTTTTCATATTTGTTTGGAGCATATAAGAGTGATCTTTCTATGGCTTTCAAACTCTTTTGGTCTGTAGAATCCTCTACACACTTAAAAATTCTCATGAATACTAATGAAATATTTCCTATGTGGATATATATCTATTGATAATTACTGTTAGATTCTTAAAATCTTTACTTATTAATTTATTTTTTAAAAATAATATGCTGAGCACAGTGGCATAAACCTGTAGTCTCAACTACTTGGGAGGCTAAGGTGGGAGAATCGCTTGAGCCCAGGAGTTCAAGAGTGCAATGTACTATGATTGCATCTGTGACTATCCACTGCATTTCAGGCTGGGCAACATAGTGAGACCCTGTCTCTAAAATAATAATAATAATAATAATAATAATAATAATAATAATGTGTCCAGTGTATATTGTTAAAGTATATGGTTAAAATGACTATATTTTTCTAAACAAGCAAACAAAAGAAGATTATTAAAACAATTTCATTATTTAACAATTTCATTAATGTCTGGAAAAATGGAAGAAAGATAACTGAATTCCTGTACCTATGTGTCTGCATTCAATCTGTCATGCTATGTTATTTAGTTGAAGTATATGAAGAAAATCTTGCCTCACACAAACATTAGGAAAAGGAGAAGTATTTTAATAGAGTTCTTAGAAAATTGTGGATATCCTTCTTTGGTAGTATACTGAAAGTCAACAACTGGTAATTTCTTAAAGGTTAATTGTAACATGGAATATAAAACCCTATCCATGGATTCTTTTTGTACCCTAGTACATTACAATTCTTTGGTTCCTTTTTTAGCTGAATGATTTTTTTTTTTATTCCGTGGATGACTTTATAACATCCTACATTGGCAATTTGGAAAATATTGGTTTACTAATTTCCAAATATTATCGTATTCTTTTAAAATGTCATTATATGCCATGTAACCTTTGGAGAACTCCACAGTAGACTCATGAAAGAATGAGTTTAAAAGGAAAATAATATCTTTGTATTGTTACAAACATAGTTTTCACCTTGCAGAACCCCTAACGTTTACCTGCATGACACTTTAAGAACTAATCTATAGGTTCCTTTTGAGGTCCTGATGAAATTGCTGTAAACATAAATCCCTACCTATTCTTGAGGAGGGAAAAGCAAATTGCTTCTCTAAAAAGCAGAATATGATTCCCTTGATTGCCAATGGGGGCCATAGGTCTGTTCTGGGCTCTCAGGCAGAGGAGATACTTCCCATAGAATGTTTGCAGTTCTTATATAAATGCTTTGAATATTTCTATATGAGAAGCTCATTGTAAATATTTTTTTTAAAAAAAAGCTTTTTCTTGATTTTTTAAACAAAGATCTGGTATATTAAATTTTAATTTATTTGAAAATTAGAAGTTTAAAAGTTTATAAAGGGATGAAGTGGAGAAGTGATGTAAATAAGATAATAGAGAAGGGGTTTTTAGCTACCATTCACCTACTTGCCCCCCTCGGAAACACCAATTTTGATAACCACTTATAGACAAGAATATTTTTGTGGGAGCCTGAGAGTCTAGCAGAGAGATCCCAGAATGCTGTTAGAGAGAAGAACTCTGAGAACAGATGCATTGAAGAGCATAAGAGAAACACTTGCACTTTACCCAAGTCACCTCTCCTCCAAGGCAGCACAGAGAATCCCTGGGTTTGAGATTTCTCCCATGAGGGAAAGTGAAAGCATAGTGATTGGCTGGCTTCCCCACTTACCCAAGAGCCCTACTTCTTTCTTGCCCCACCTAGAACACCAAAGGAACTTTCATTGCTGATCAGTCGAGGAAAATAGGAATAAGGAAAAGGGTTGGGGGATTACAGCAACTGGGGCACAAAAGTCAACCAAGGGCCACAATTTCTACTAACCATTCCCATGGTTCCACCAAGAGGCCCACCAATGAACTTCATAAAACAAATCACCTGTGGACCCTCCATCTAGCCTGTGTGTGCCCCCAGCACTCTACACACCCCTCATCCCTTCCCATAGCTAGTACCCTGTGCACTCACTGCAGTCAGTGTGCACAGACTACTACAGCACAAGCAGACAGCTGGCTCAACTCTGCTGAATTGGGAGAAGGTGCATAACCTAGAACACCTCAAGGGCACTGCCCTAGAGAAAATAAATGTGATGCTCTCATCATGTGACCTAACATTGCAGTATCAAAAGAAGGCATAAAATCCTAGGACATCCCCCACAAGAAGGAACAATAGAAGAGGACTGAGCATATCCATACAAAGGTATGAAGGCCCACAGAATCCCAAGCAAGGATGACTGGTGGTCTTTCTCTCATGAAATGAGTCAGTAAAGCCTGAAGCATGTGACTACTTGTTCAAATGTGAAAATAGTAATGCAAGAAGTCATAAAATAAGTAAAATCAAGGAAACATGACACCACCAAATGAATACAATATCCAGTAACTAACTGTAAAGAAATAGAGATCTATGAATTGCTGAAAAAGAATTTTGAATAATTGTTTTAAGGAAGCACAGCAAACATTAAGAGCACACAGGGTAGTATGGGCATTTTAACAATGTTGATTTTGCCAATCCGTGAGTATGGTATGGTTTTCCATATGTTTATGTCCTCTGCTATTTCCTTCCTCAGTGTTTCATAGTTCTCCCTGTAGAGGTCTTTCACCTCCTTAGTTAAATATATTCCTAGATATTTTATTTTCTTTGTTGCTACTGTGAAAGGTATTGAGTCTTTGATTTGGTTCTCACCTTGACTGTCATTGGAGTATATGAATGCTTCTGATTTGTGTACATTGATTTTATAGCCTGAGAATTGGCTGAATTTATTTATCAATTCCAGTAGTCTCTTGGCAACGTCTTTGGGGTTTTCTAGATATTAGATAATATCATCAGCAAAGAGCGATAGTTTGACCTCCTCTGCTCCCATTTGGATATCCTTGATTTCGTTCTCTTGTCTGATTTCTCTGACTAGGATTTCCAGCACTATGTTGAATAGAAGTGGTGATAGAGGGTAACCTTGTCTGGTTCCAGTTCTGAGCAGGAATGCCTTCAATTTTTCTCCATTCCATCTGACGTTGGCTGTGGGTTTGTTGTATATGGCTTTTATCATTTTGAGGTAAGGCCTCTCTGTGTCTACTTTGTTATACATTGTTATCATAAAAGGGTGCTGAATTTTATCAAATGCTTTTTCTGTGTCTATTGAAAGGATCATGTGGTCTTTGTTTTTACTTCTACTTATGTGGTGAATTGCATTTATAGATTTGTGTATGTTGAACCATCCCTGCAACTCTGGGATGAAGCCCACTTGGTCATGATGTATTTTTTTTTTTTTTTTTGATGAGCAGCTGAATTCAGTTTGCTAGGATTTTATTGAGAAGTTTTTCATCTATATTCATAAGGGATATTGATCTGTAGTTTTCTTTATCTGTTGAGTCCTTTCCTGGCTTTGCTATCAAGGTGATGTTGGCTTTGTAAAACATGTTGGGAAGGATTCCTTCCTTCTCTATGTTATGGAATAATTTCTGCAGGATAGGTACCAGTTCTTCTTTGTAGGTCTGGTAAAATTAGGGTGGGATCTACAGATTCAATGCAATCCCTATTAAAATCGCAACATCATCTTTTCAAAATGTAGAAAACATAATTTTATGCTTTATATGAAACCAGAGATTACCCCATATAGCCAAAGCAACCTTACACAAAAAGAACTAATTGGGAGGCATCGATTTATCAGATTTCAAGCTACACTACAAGGCTATAGTAACTGAAACAACATGGTGCTGGCACAAGAACAGAGACATAGACCAATGGAACAGAACAGAAAACCCAGATATAAAACCATCCACATATATCCAACTGATCTTTGACAAAGCTGACAATAATATACACTGGAGAAAAGAAGCCCTATTAAATAAATGGTGCTGGGAAAATTGGATAAGCACATGTAAAAGACTGAAACAGGATCTGCACCTCTCACCTTTCACAAAAATCAACTCACAATGTATAAAAGACTTAAACCTAAGGCCTGAAACCATAAGAATTCTAGAAGAAAATGTTGGAAAAACCTCTTATAGACATTGGCCTAGGCAAAGAATTTATGAAAAACACCCCAAAAGCAACCACCACCACAACAAAAATAAATAAATAAGATCTGATCAAACTAAAAAGCTTATGCACAGCCAAGAGTACAATTATTAAAGTTAATAGACAACCTACAGAATGGGAGAAAATATTTGCATGCTATACATCCCATAAAGGGATGATAACTATAACCTATAAAGAACTCAGGGAAATCACCAAGAAAAAATCAACAACCCCATTAAAAAGTGGGCAAAAAACATGAACAAAAACTTTTCAAAAGAAGATAGATTAATGACCAACAAGCATATGATAAAATCCTCAACATTTCTAATCATCAGGGAAATGCAAATCAAAACCACAATGAGATATCACTTAACTCCAGTGAGAATGGCTTTTATCAAAAAGTCCCAAAACTACAAATGTTGGCATGGATCCAAAGAGATAGGAACACTCATACACTGCTGGTGGGACTGCAAACTGGTACAGCCTTCGTGAAAAGTAGTATAGAGATACCTCAAAGAACTAAAAGTAGAACTACCATTTGATACAGCAATTCCACTGCTGGGTATTTACTCAAAGGAAACAAAGACATTCTATAAAAAAGACATCTGCACTAGAATGTTTATAGCAACACAATTCACAATTGCAAAGATGTAGGAAATAACCCAAGTGCCCATCAATTAATGAGTGGATTAATAAAATGTGGTATATGTATACCATGGAACACTACTCAGCCATAAAAAATGGTGAACTAATGCCTCTTGTATTTAACCCAGATGGAACTGGAAACCATTCTTCTAAAGTGAAGTATCACAAGAATGGAACGAGAAGCACCACGTGTACTCACCATTAAATTGGTACTAATTGATCAACACTTACGTGCACATATTGAAGTAACATTCATCAAGTATTGGGGAGGTGGGAGGGGGCAGAGGATGGTAAATTCACACATATTAGATGTGGCACATGCTGTCTGGAGATGGGCATGCTTGTAACTTTGACTCGAGTGGTGCAAAGGCAATATGTGTGACCAAAGCATTCGTACCCCCAGTAGTGCTCTGAAATTTAAAAAAAAAAATTATGAAACAGCACATAGGTAGACAACTCAACAAAATCAAGAAAGTATTACATAAGCAAAACGTTTAACAAAGAGATAGAAAGCATAACAAAGAACCAGATAAAAATTCTGGAAACAGAATATAATCGAAGAAATGAAAAATGCAATAGAGGCTTCAACAGCAAAGTAAACAAGAAGAAGCAATCTTTGGACTCAAAGACAGGTCATTTGAAATTATTCAGGCAGAGGAAAAAAAGAAAAATTATATAAAAAAAAAGAGTGAAGAAATCTTAACTGGATGTATGGGATGCCAGCAAGTGAACCAATATATGCATGATGAGAGTTCCAGAAAGAGAAGATAATGAGAAAGGGGTAGAAGATTATTTTTAAAATTTATAGCTGAAAACTTCCTAAATCTTGTGAGGGATATGAATATCCAGGTTTATGATGTGCAAAAGCTACCAAATGAGATCAACCTAAAGAAGATTAGACAGACACACATCATAATCAAATTACCAAAAGTCAAAGACAAAGAGATAATTTTGAAAACAGCAGAAGAAACACAACTCATCAAATACAAGGAAACTCTATAATACTATCAAGAAACTTCTCAGCAAAAACCTTGCAGGCCAAGAGAGAGTGGGATGATATTTTCAAAGTGCTGAAAGAAAATAAAAACCCTGCCAACAATGAATACTATGTCTGGAAAATCAGTCTTTGGAAATAAAAGAAGATAAAGACTTTCCCAGACAAATAAAAGCTGAGAGAATTCATTACCACTAGAACTGACTTACAAGAAATGCTAAAAGAAGTTCTTCAAGTTGAAATTAAAGAATAATAATTAGTAACATGACAACATATGAAAGTATAAAACTCACTGATAAAGGCAAGTATACAGTCAAATTCAGAATATTCTAATGCTGGTGGTGCATAAATCATTTTTAACTCTACCCTAAAAGTTAAAAGACAATAATATTAAAAATAACTATAGCTATAACATTTGTTAATTAATAAACAATGTAAAATATGTAAATTGATACATCAATAACACAAAATGTAGGGGTAGGGAGAAGTCAAAGTGTGAAGTTTTATCTGCAATTAAATTTAAATGGTTGTTAACTTATGACATACTGTATGACTATAAGATTTTTTGTTTTAGCTTTCTGGTAACCACACCAAAAAAAAAAAAAACTTTTCTAGATACACACACAAATATTAATGCATATCACTGAAAATAAAAAATCTTCAAATTACAAAGAAAGACAACAACAGAGAAAGAAAGGAACAAGGTAACCATAAAACAGTCATAAAACAATTAGCAAAATGGCAATAGTGCATCCTTACCTATTAATAATAACTTTAAATGTGAATGGATTAAATCTTCCAATCAAAAGATAGAGTGGCTGAATTGATTTATAAAAAGCCCGACAATATTCTGCCTATGAAACTCAATTTAGTTTTGAAGACAATCATAATCATAGGCTGAAAGTGAAGAGTTATTTGCTAATATGTTAATATAATTTAATGTTGATGCACGATTCACTGCATTTAAGCGAAGTTTGAGGAAATTCTGAGGAGTCCTTCAGCAGTGCCCTGGGGGAAGGAAATGTCTCCCTTCTGTTGGCCCATCTCTTGATTATAATTCTGCCATTTGATTAGGGTTACCCCCAGCAATAAAAGTAAAAATTTTTTGAATTAATAATAAGATGTGCATTAACAATTCATGTATAAGATTATTGTATTTCTTACACTCCACAGAGTGAAGAGACAACCTATAGATTGGGAGAAAACATTTGTAAACTATTCGTCCAACAAGGGACTAATAACCATAAGGAATTTATAAGGAATTCAAGAAACAGCAAAAAGGCCGGGCGCGGTGGCTCACGCCTGTAATCCTAGCACTCTGGGAGGCCGAGGAGGGCGGATCGTTCTGAGCTCGGGAGTTCGAGACCAGCCTGAGCAAGAAGCGAGACCCCGTCTCTACCAAAAATAGAAAGAAATTAATTGGACAGCTAAAAATATATATATAGAAAAAAATAGCTGGGCATGGTGGCGCATGCCTGTAGTCCCAGCTACTCGGGAGGCTGAGGCAGTAGGATTGCTTGAGCCCAGGAGTTTGAGGTTGCTGTGAGCTAGGCTGATGCCACGGCACTCGCCCCAGGCAAGAGAGTGAGACTCTGTCTCAAAAAAAAAAAAAAAAAAA
>RJWJ010016110.1:0-22770 GCA_004363605.1 Indri indri
CCGCTGAATCTCCACCGATTCCCCTCGCTGTTTTTGCAGGAGAGAGATCCGGTCGTGTGTAGCAGACCGAGATCTACATCTCTTTCTCTGGAGGCAGGGAACCAGGAGGCTGCCTTAACTCCGCCATTTTTTTCCCCCTCCAACATTTTCTTCTAGAGTTCTTATGGTTTCATGACTTACATTTAAGTCTTTTATCCACCTTGAATTAATTTTTTGTGAGTCAAGAGAGATATGGATCCTGTTTCAATCTTCTGTATGTGGGTATCCAATTTTCCCAGCACAATTTATTGAATAGGGCTTGTTTTTCACAGTGTATAATGTTGTCTGCTTTGTCAAAGATCAGTTGGCTGTATGTGGATGGTTTTATATCTGAGTTCTGTGTTCTGTTCCATTGAGCTATGTCTCTATTTTTGTGCCACTTCCATGCAGTTTTGGTTCCAATGCCTTGTATAGTTTAGGTCTGGTAATGTTATGCCTCCAGATTTGTTCATTTTGCTTAAGATTGCTTTGTCTATTTGGGTCAACAAAAATAAATAAATGGCACTTGATTAAATAAAAAGCTTCTGCACAGCCAAGGAAATAATCGACAGAGTAAATAGACAACCTACAGAATGGGAAAAAATATTTTCAAGCTATACATCCAATAAAGGGCTGATATCTGGAATGTACAAAGAACTCAAGCAATCAGCAAGAGAAAAAAATAAATAACCCCATTAAAAAGTGGGCCAAAGGCATGAACAGAAGCTTTTGAAAAGAAGATAGACTAATGGTCAATAATTGTGAAAAAATGCTCAACATCACTTATCATCAGGGAAATGTAAATTAAAACCACAATGAAATATCACTTTACCCCAGTTAGAATGGCTGTTATTAAAAAGTCCAAAAACAATAGATGCTGGCATGGATGCAGAGAGAAAGGGACGTTTATGTGTTGTTGGAGGGACTGCAAATTAGTATAACCTCTACGGAAAACAGTATGGAGATTCCTCAAAGAACTAAAAGTAGACCTACCATTTGATCTAGCAATCCCACTACTGGGTATTTACCCAAAGGAAAAGAAGTCATTTTATCAAAAAGACACCTGCATGCAAATGTTTATTGCAGCACAATTCACAATTGCAAAGATGTGGAATCAACCCAAGTGCTCATCGATTTGCTAGGGGATTAGCAAAATGTGGTACATGTATACTATGGAATACTACTCAGCCATTAAGAAGGATGAATTAAGGCCTTTTGCAACAATTTGGATGGAACTGGAGACCACTATCCTAAGTGAAGTACCTAAAGAATGGAAAAACAAACACCACATATACTCACTATTAAATTTGAACTAACCAATGAGCATGTGTGTGCACAGAGGGAAGTAAAACTCAGTGGAAATCAGCAGGGGGGAGGGCGGTTGGCAAAATCCTACCTAATGGGTACAATGAACACTATTTGAGGGATGGGCACACTTATAACCCTGACTTAAGCATAACAAAATTGATACATGTAATCAAAAACATTTGTATTCCCAGAATATTTTGAAATTTAAAAAAGAAAAAAATCATTGACAGGCTTTGAAAGAGGTGACAAAATTGGTCACTATTTGTGGATCAAAGAGCTACTTGCAAAGTTTATATTTTATGAAGTTACTCACAGTTATTGTACTTTTATAACTGAAATCCAAACTGTATTGTTGGAGAACTGGATTTATTTAGCTAAATTGTGGTATATTACAAATGTGCAAAGTAAGGGCTGTCTGTACTAACGGGCATTAAGAGAGAATTCCAAGGTATATTAAAAGTAGAAATTGCAAAATGAAACTATCGCCCTATGATTGAAGGAAAATTGAACAAAGAATAAATTCGAACTAAAAGGAAGGTCCCTGCATAGCTGAGATTCAGATATTTGAGGATAAATTCTGACTGTGGAAAGGAGGATAACTTCAGCTGCTGTGGGTAAAGAAGATGCTCCAGAACCACGACAGTGGCCTATCACTAGGAAGAAAGTTGCTAGAGACAAGAAGAACCTGCTACCATGGTGAACACTATGAGAATCAGCTGCATCAAAAATGCTCAGTGCTGTAGAGATAAATTACAAACAGAAAAAGTAAAAAGAAAGTCCTTTATTCCACCCCTAGGCTTGCAGTCACCCTCCAGCACCTATCACTGGCAGAGAAAGACAACAAGCCACCCATTGGCAAAGAAGAGATTTAGTTGCAGAGTCTAGGTGCAGAATCATGAAATTGGGCCAATAAGAGTAAGGTTGGAGCTATGAGGCAATAAATTACTGGCACACCCATTTCTTAGATTCTACCATTAACATTTTCTTATATTAATACTAGTTTTATTACATATCCATTTTCTGGCTCATCCCTTTATCCATCCATCAATTCATCTTATTTTTGATGCATTCTAGACATCAGTACATTTCCCTCCAAATACTTCAGTATGTATAGCATTAACAAGAGGTCGATATTTGAATCTTTTCATTTTTATATAAAATTTGTGTAAAATTAAATGCAAAAATTTACTGATTTTTGAAAAAATTCATACGTTTGTGTGATCTTACCCATGATCACATAAAATACTTCCATTGTCCCCAGAAAGTTCCTTCATGCCCCTTTCCGGGTCAATCCTCTCTTCTACCACCCCCATCCCAGGTACCAATGTTCTGATTTTTTTTCTACTGGTAGATTAATTTTGCCTTTTCTGGAATTCTACAGAGATGAACTCATACAGTATGAGTATTTTTTCCATGTCTTTCTTTCCCTCAGCATGTTTTTGAAATTTATCCATATTGCTGGTCAATACCAATAGTTCATCCATTTTAAATGTTGAATAGTATTCCATTGTATGGATATGTCACAATTTGTTTATTCATTCTCCTATTAATAAAACTTGAGCTATTTATAGCTTTTGGTTATTGTGAATAAAGCTACTATGAGCAGTTTTGCACAATTTTTCTGGCTTTTTAAGATGAGACCAAATCTGTGTATGTGTGTGCATGTGTGTGTGTTTTTTTTTTTTTTTTTTTTTACAAAATCTTGTATGTGAGTGGTAATAAAGGGACCTCTGTTCTAGTGCAGGAACCATTATCTTTATTCTAAAGTTTATTAGAAACACATATATTTTACCTAGGCTTACCTATCAGGCTAGGGGACAGCAGTTGAATACAATCAATAGCAACTGGGTGAATCAATATTCCCCCTCACAAACTGATGTGTATGGTATAGACATTGCTTTATTCTCTTATTACTTCTATCAACAGAAAAGAAGCCAAACTCTGTAAAATAATTTAAAGAGGATTATTCTGAGCCAAATTGAGAACCATGGCCCAAGAAGCCTTGAGCAAGTGGACTCCCTGTGGGGGTTACAGTTTGGTCTTACACAGTTGGGGAGACAGGAATTACAGGTAAAGTCATAAATCAATACATGGAAAGTATGCATTGCTTTGGCCTGAAAAGAAAGAACATCTGGAAGCAGGGGCTATAGGTTATACGTGGGTTTAAAGACTCTTTGTTTGGTTTGTAATTGGTTAAAGCAATGAAGCTTTGTCTGAAGGCTTGGAATGTTTTAAGTTAAGATAAGGAAGTCTGTAAATCAGAGACAAGCTACCAGCCATACATTTGCTGTGTAAATTGAGGACCTGCAGGTTTGTCTTGCATGGCCTTAGGCCTGTTAATGAGTTACAAAGGATGTCTCCAAGAAGCTGGTAGGGGCATGATGACACATGTTTGACATTTGTTCTCATGCCTGCAACTCAGTTATAGGATATCCTATCCCCTCGCCCAAGAGGGGATCCGTTTAGTCAGTGGGTGTAGGGAGGGAGCTTTAAGATTTTATTTTAGTTCACAGTTCTCATTTACTTTTATTGCATTTTTTTCGTAATCATTGTGTTACTAAACATACAAAATAAGCATTGACAAACACCTGCACTGGAAATTTTCTTTTTTAATTCCTTTTTTAATATCTCTAGTAGTAATTTCCATACAATTATATATGAAATATTGTGGAATTTACTCTTAAAATATTAATTTTAGAACTTTTGTGTTGGGAAATATTTGATAATGACAGTTTTAAAATTTTGATTAATGTGGTGCATGCTCCAGCATTTTTATTTGGCAAACAGTTTAATCAAAATTGGGAAGTTTTGTCTATTTTTGTTGGAAATTAATCAGTAATCTCTCAATAAAATTAAAAACGGAGAGTGTTTAAGGACTTAAAGAAGAAGTGAAATGAATTAACTAAAGGTTTCCATGGAAATAGAGAATGGAAATTGTGGAAAAAACCTGGTAGGAGTTATAAGATTATTTTTAATGAATGCAGTACCACTTTTTAATCTTGGAAATATGACCTATGTTTTTAACTAAAAGTTCATAAAAATATTTTGATCATTTATATTTTAATTTTTTTATTTTGTTTCTGACTTGCATTAAATATGGGTTTATATAATCATAGCAGTTGCATTACAGTATTTGTTTTAAAATATTGGCTAATGCCAACTTTCAAATGTATTAATACCAAGTATTGAATACCAAATGTAATGTTTAATGAAGTCAGTAATTTTTAATTCAGAACACATTTCCTCAGAGAAACAGTGTTATAAAGGGGTTTCATTCCTGAAATTATATTTGTTTAGATCTGTATAACACTTCACATGGGCCACTTACAACAGCCTTCTGTTTTCCTTGCATTCACCATTGTCTTCTTTCTAACAGCCTCTAGAAAAGTGTGATGAGTCAGTCCTGTGCATAAAAAGAAAACACAGCTCCTCATCCCATTGGAGGTAAATCCTAGGGTCTTTAGGTGTTTCACATTTTGGTCCTGCCTACTGTTGCAGCCCTAATTACCATCAAACTTCTCTGCTTCAGGTTCGCCTACTCATGCCAGGTATAGATTTCAACTCTTTCAGAAACACAGTGCACTTTTTACCCTCTCTTTGCCTTTGCACGTACTGTCCCCCTGTGTCCTGGATGGCCTTATCTATTCTTGCTTCTGGGCCTCACTCTGGTCTGGATATCTCTGAAGACTATCCTTTTTCCTTTGTCCTTATTCCAAGTTCACCAAGTAGTCTTCTGATTAGAATTTGGCTCCTTACAAAGATCTGCCTTCAGCGAAGGAATATGTAGGCCAAAGTCTAGACTTTCAAAGCTGAGAGTCTGCCCCAGGACCATTGTAAATTGACCCTGGTCAACATCGCCTTGGTATCTCTCAAAAGCTACCTTCATATCTTCCTCTTTTTCCACCTTGTCTTCCAAAATGTTAGATCACTCTGCCCTTTCTCTTTTTCCCTCTTTGTTGTCAACATTTAATTTGCTTTTTAAATGTGGAGATAATGTGTATAAAGTATGTAGCATAGTGACTGGCACATAGTAAGTGCCCATAAAATGTTGGCTAACAAAAATAAAAACAGCAACAATTGCAATAGCATCTTTCTTTATTTGTTGTGAAGAGACAATTTTAATACTTTAATAAACAATTATTAGCTTGCTTTAAAGGTTGTGTCTAGACACTCTAAATATTTGCAAATATATTAGTAAATTATCTAAAGCCCCCAACTCTTTGGAATGGTAGAGACAAACAATTAAAATTCTTATAACTTATTATTATTATTAACACTTTAATGTATTTTGGTACAGATAAAGTGGCGTGTTTTGGTATCATGTTGTTATAGAAGTTAATCGATTGTTACAGAAATTAGGAAAACCTTGAATAATCATAATTCTGTGCTTTTCTGATAAATCACTCTTTAAATAGTGTATCAAGGGCCAAAGCACTTGTTTGGGAATGGAACTTTGTGTCTTAACCAGGTGATTCATATAAAAAATCCTTTTGTTTTAACATTATTTTAAAAAGATGTTCTTGATCCTGGATTTTCTTCCTAAAGTGTCTAATTCCTGTTGATAAAGGTAGCCCAACTTTTAAAGGTTGTTTGCATTTATCTTAAATTTTCACAACAAGATTGTTATTTTAAAAGCTAGTATATAATTTATTTTGGACATATACATTTTATTTAAAAACACTTTAGCATGGGAACCTGAATAAAATATAATGCTGGTTATAGATCATCCATATTTTATTAATGTAAAACAGGCTGTCTAAATATACTTTAAACAGTACATATTGTAATATAAGCAAATACATCATCTCAATAGATATTTCTAAAGTGATTTAGCTTGGTATTTAGTATAGATTTGTGCTCGAAGAGAACTTAAGGAACAGGGATTTCATACATATTGACCTTTGAGTCTGGGACTCTAAAGTATTTGCTTTATTTTTGAATTTACAAGTGATGATTAGACTGTCCACCACCAATTCTATGCTTAAAGCCCTTTATTTTACAGAAGATATTGATTGTACAATGAAATTGTGCAACTTAAACCTCAGTATTTTCTTTGTACTATGCAAAATATATGTGCTATGACTGTCTCTCCATACCAGTAGACAGATTTTTGCATAGACTATAATGTGCATCCATTCAGCCCTGAATAGCTGTTATTATCATCTCTTTAGTGAAAAATATAGCAGGTAACTGCCGCTTACTTTATTTTGGTTTAATTAAATTACATGAACATCTATTGAGTGCTTAGGCTATCCCAGGTTCTGATGAGGTCAAAGATGAACAAAATAATGTTGCTGTCCTCAAGATTTCACAATCAAGCAGGGGAGATTGGTAATTTGTAAAAAATATTCTAATATCAGAAATAATATGCTAGAATGTACTTTTGAAAGAACTATAAACAAAATGCTACTGAGGTTTGAAGGAGAGAGTATTTGAATCAGAGAAGGCTTTGTAAATGAGATAGTTCTTCAAGGGGAGACTGAGCATAGAAAGGCATTTGAGGCAGTGAGAACAGGAACAAAGGCACTGAGGGAAAAGATAAATGTTTGTTGTACATAGGTTGGGCATCTCAAATCTGAAATGTTCCAAAATCTGAAACTTTTTGAGCACTGACGTGACGCTCAAAGGAAGTGTTCATTGGAACATTTTGGATTTCAGATTTTTAGACTAGGGATGCTAAACCAGTAAGTATAGTGCAAATACTCCAAAAAATCCAAAATCTAAAACAATTGTGGTCCCAAGCATTTTAGATAAGGGATACTCAACCTGTACTACTCTGTGTCAGGTACTATACTGAGGCTATATAAAGGTTTGCTCATTTAATCTACACAACCATTCTGTAATGTGAATGGCATTGTTTTTACTTTGCAGATAACACCAAGGCCCAGAGCTGGTAAACAAGTGACAGAGCTGGTATGGAATCCAGATCAGTCTGACATCAAAGGCCATGTTCCTTCCTCATAGAGGCAAGAGAAAGAACAATCTATTTGGGAAAAAGAAGGAGTGGAGTTACTTAGAATGCGGGATCTCTTAAATGTAGCAAAATGAACAGGATGATCAGTGGAGTTCATATAGAACCAAAACTATTTCCAGAGTTATTAACAAGTATTCTGGACAATGTCCCATGGTCAAATATATATATGGAAAACACTGCATGCTATATTCTAGGGCTGCCAAGTATAGGTTGTATACTGCTTAAATGGATACTATATATTAGGTTACAATGTGAATAATTACCTCTAGAGTTGTATAGTGCACAATCTGCACAACCATATGTTGCCCATCAGCTCTATCTATTTTTTGGAGATTCACAAATCACATTAGCATGTGAAAGAGTTCAGAAAGTTTGGTAGTAACAAAATCCATTTAGTCCATTAAATTTCTAAATTACTTGACCACAGGGGGTAAAATCACTTTAGTACCTATTAATATCTCATGAAATACCAGCATTCTATGAAACATAGCATGGAAAGCCACAGCATGGAAAGCACCAGGTTAGCCAGTCATACTTGACAAGTCAGGATAACACAGAGTGACTTGGCCACATAACCTTTGTCTGGAAATTCTGCCAAAGACACTGATGTATTAATCTAAATGATGTGGCTTCCACTTTATCATGGTGCATATTTTCCTTCTTTAATTCCCAGGTCTGGAGATCAGGGTTACCAGGCGCAGAGTTTGTGTGCTGAAAACAGGTTATGGTGTGACAAGATATTTATTCCTTCAGTCCTGAGGTGGTCTTATGGGGCCTGGGGAGGGTGGAGTCCCTTAGCCAGTCACTTTACCCAAGTGTGCTATACAAATATCATTTTCTAGGTGTGCCATGATGTGGGAAAGGTTGGGAAACACTGATTTTGAAAATGACAGGAGGTGCTTGCTAAAAACTCCAGTCTAGGTTTATAAGGTAGAGACGTTATTTTTTCTCATTTTGTTTAGCAGCACCAGAAATATTAGTTGGTACAGCCAATGTTAGAAGAAAACAGCATTATTACAAAATATACTACAAGGACAGAAGAATCAGATATTCGAAAATAATCTTTTTTTGTCATTTTGCTTATCAAGTTGTGAACATCACATTAATCTGTTTCCCCCTCATGATTAAAACTTTTTGGGATAGCAGCAATTACTCGTTTATGTGCAAATATCTGGAAGACGAGCAATAACAGTAAAGGAGGCATTCAGGATGAGGTGGCAGAATTCCTTAAATAGTCATACTTCGTTTCAATTGAAAAACTTTGTACAACTGAAAGAATGACAAAAATGCTATTGTTAAAGAGAGAAAAAAACTTTGGAAAGTTATGAATGCCTAAAATTTCCTGCAGTTATTTTTGCAAGGATTGATTCACATTCAGATTAGCTTCCTGCCAGATGGAAGAAACACACAGTAAATCAGCTTTTGCAGGAGAGAAATCAAAAAGAAGCATAAGCTACTATTTAAAGGGTTTTCTTTCTTTTTTGCCATATTAACAGCACATTAACCCAGAGGGAGTGTTATTGTAAAAAGCTAAACCATGGAGGCTACCATCCTATCCTTTAGAGGAATAGTAAATATTTTTCAGCCCACCAGCTTGGGGAAAATTATCTCCTTGGACTGAATACCCAAGAAAATATTTCTGATTAATGATGGACAAATCTCATGCATTCCAAAGCATAAATGCAAGGGTAAATGTGTGAAAATTGAAAATAAATATCTCTTGCACCCAGTAAACCATTGTTCCATTGTGGTTGGTCCTGGGAAGGATGAGCCATACAGCAGATAAGATGGATGGACATCCTTGGGAGTCCTCTAGCTCAGGTGTGTCATGTTTGGGAGTGGTGCTGGTAGAACCCATGCAGTGTTGTTAAGGAACTAACCTTATTCTGGTCACATGGGCCAAGGGTACAAGAGCACAATTGAACTACATTGTGCGAGTGCTAGAGACAAAGTTTCCTCTCTTGCAGCAGGAGTCATACTTCCCACTCAATTCTCCCTTTCTCTTGGCTTCTGATCTTCAACTTGTTCTTGTCCTGATGTCTTTGCCTCACCCATTCAATTCTCCACCCCTTTTGTTTGGCTTGGACCCAAGTTTTCCTTGCAACGATAATCTTTTCTCCACTGTAATTGAATAAACTATCTGTTCTGTGACCCTGTAGACTTGATCTATCCTCAAGTGCTCTCCCTCACCCACATACTCTGTGGGGCTGGCTTGTCACTTGGCCTGTCTCAGCCTTGACAGGAAACTCTACTGATAATGGTAACAATGATCAAATGGCAACAATTTGTTCATTGAGCACCTACTGTGTGCCAGTCCTTCATCGGCCCTGTGAGAGAGGTATTATTATTATTCCATTTTTATAGCTGAGGAAGTCAGGCTCAGATAATAGAGGAATCTGATGAAAGATCACAGAACTCGTAATTGACAGAACTTGGCTTTGGATACAAATGGGTCTGAATCCAAAGCCTGTGCTCTTAACTATTGTGCTATGTCAGAGCCTCAAACTATAGTGTGCCAATTAATCACCTGGGAATCTTGTTAAAATGCAAATTCTGATTCAGTAGATCTGGGACTTGAGAATTTTCATTTCTACAAAGCTCCAAGGAGATGCCAATTCTGCTGGTTCAGTGCACTACACTTTAAGGAGCATGGGACTGTATGGGGTGTAGCATTTCAAGGAAACAGGTGCTTTAGAAGGCTCTTTCACCATAGTTCCTAGAAGAGATGCTGCAAATCTAGTGCCCCACATTTGAGCTTTTTTCACAGTAGATGAGGGATGAGAATTCTGGCTCTTCCAGACAATACCAAAAAACCCCATTTGTGAGTGCTTTCTCACTTCTAGTCACTATTGTAAGTGCATTATGTACAATAACTCAGTGTCTATAAGAATCTTATGCAAAAAGTCATGCAGCTAGTAAAAGCAATGGAACTGGATTCATACCTAAAGAATCTAACTCTAGAGCCCACATATAACAAATATGCTTTTCTTAAGTATAGCAGAGTGGTGATTGGCTTGGGGCAGTGGTTATGAAAGTGGGTGCTGATGCTGGTTTTGATACTGGATCTATTACTTCTTCAATGTGTGACCTTGGATATGTTCTTTAATCTTTCTGTGTACATTTTACCTTTCTACCACTTCTGGTGTCTGGCCCAGCGTGTAAGGAGCTTGAAAGTTGTCACTCTTTCCTAAAACATGTAAGGAGATGAACAAACAGAAAAATCAACTTTTCTTAGATCTTAGATCTACCAGAGAAATGAGGTCACAGGGTAAACGGCTTCCCCCCACATTGGAGAGATAAACAGGTAGATATAGAGAATCACACCTTCCTGGAGCAGAAACCCACATGCAGAAACATACACAGGAACCAGTTCCAGAGTAAGAAAACCTAAACTGTAATTGATGAAATATTGAGGGCTCAGAGTAGGCAAGACTGAGAGTTTAAAACTGTGGTCACGGGGGCACATCTACACTTGTGTGAGTTTTTACCTCTAGGAGCTCTACCAGGTCCTCATACTGAATACCAAAGATAAATCCCCTTGTGCTTCAGAAAATGAACCATTCTGACATACACCAAAGTATTCTCTTCCTCTTTGCAAGGCTGCATACAGTATTTTGCTAGAGTCTAACGTGTTGTGGTTATTTCAGAGCCTAACCTACCTGGGTGTAGGGAAATTCCAAACTCCAGCTCCCTCTAGCTTTCCACGTAGAGGAAGGGAGGCACACAATTCCAGGCCACACTAGCCATCCTATCCTACCCTACCTAAGGCGTAAAACAGCTGAGAAGCACTGGTGAAGTTCATAGCTCAGGGCCACAGGTTCACCAAAAGACTAAAACCTAATCATAGAACTATAGAACACTTCATCCTCCCATCACCACAAACGCACCTTACTACTATGTTACTAAGGGGCTTATTTACTGCACTTCCTTTTCCCAGTATATTATGTCCATTCTTCAACAAAATATTGCAATGATACTAAAAGGCAAAACATGCAGTTTGAAGAAACGGAACAAGCATCAGAACCAGAGTCAAATATGGCAGGAATGGTGGCATTATCAGACTAGGAATTTTTTTATTGTAATTATGATACTGAGGGCTTTAATGGAAAAAGTTATACAGCATGCAAGAACAAATAGATATGTAAGCAGAGAGATGGAAATTCTAAGAAAGAATCAAAAAGAAATGCTAGAGATCAAAAACAGTGAAACAGAAGTTAAGAATTCCTATGATAAGCTTATTACTAGACTGGAAATAGCTGAGGAAAGAATCTCTGAGCTTGAGGATATGAATAGAAACTTCTAAAACTGAAAAGAAAAAAATAAAAAATACTGAAAAAACCCTCAGAACAGAATAGCCAAGAACTGTGGGACAACTACAAAAGGTACAGCATACACATAATGGGAATATTTTAAGGAAAAGAAAAAGAAAAAAGAGCAGAGAAAATATTTGAAGTACTGATGACTGAGAATTTCCCCAAATTAATGTCAGACACCAAATCACATATCCAGTAAGCTCAGAGAAGTAAGCAGGATAAATACAAAAAAAAAAATAAATAATTACAACTAAGCATATCATTTTGAAACTGCATAAAATCAGAGATAAGAAAAAAAAATATTGAAACAAGCCAGAGGAATAAAAACACTTTACCTATGTAGAAGCAAAGATAAGAATTGCATCTGACTTCTCAGAAACCATGCAAGCAAGAAGAGAGTGGAGTGAAATATTTAAAGCATTGATATGAAAAAGCCCCACCAACCTAGAATTTTGTACCCTGTGAAATTGTCCTTCAGAAGTGAAGGAGAAATAAAGACTTTATTAAAGAAATAAAAACTGAAGGAACGTGTTTCCAGTAGACCTGCCTTATGTGAAATGTTAAAAGGAGTTATTCAGAGAGAAGAAATATAATATAGATCAGACACTTGGATCTCCATAAAGAAAGGTAGAACATTAGAGAATAAATAAGAAGTAAAATAAATCTTTCATTTTTTCTTATTCTTAATTTATGTAACAGATAACAGTTTGTTCAAAATAATAATAGCAACAATAAATTATATATGCTTATGTATAGGTGAAATAAACGATAGCAATGTTACAATGGACAGGGGGGAAGAATTAGGAATATTTTGTTATAAGATACTTGAACTATACCCATCAAGTGATATAGTGTTATTTGAAAGTGGACCTGGATAAGTTGTAAATATATATTGCAAACTTTAGGGCAACCACTAAAAAAATTTAAAAAGAGATATAATTTGTATGTTAAGAAAGGAGAGAAAATGGAATCATCTAAATGCTCAGTTAAAACTGCAAAAGGCAGAAAAAGTGTGGAAGACAAAAATAGGAACAAAGAACATGGAAAAACAAATAGAAAATAGTAACAAATGTGGTAAATGTTATCCAACTGTATCAATAATCACTCTAAATGTCAATGATGTAAATATTAATATATCAATTAAAGGGCAGAGCTTGTCATAGTGGATCAAAAAAAAAAACCCAACCATGTGCTATTTACAAGAAACCCACTTGAAATATAAACATACAGGTTAAAAGTAAAGGGATGTAGAAAGATATATTATACTACGAAAGTGGGAGTATCTCTATTAATTTCAGACATAGCAGACTATAGAGCAAGGAAAGTTATGGATAAATAGGGGCATTATATAATGATAAAGGAGTTAATTCTCCAAGAAGACATAACAATCTACTCTGGTCTGAATGTTTGGGACCCACCTTAAATTCATATGTTAAAATTCTAATCCCCAAGTTGAGGGTATTAGAAAGTGGGGTCTTTGGTGGGTAGATCAGGAGGGCTGAGCCATCATAGATGGTATTAGTGCCCTTATAAAGGAGACTCCAGTAGGATTCCTCCCTCCTTCCACCACGTGAGGATATAGCTAAAAGATAACTGTCAACAAATTAAGAAGTGGCCCTCACCAGACACTGAATTTGCTAGTGCCTTGATCTTGGAACCATTCCCAGACTCCAGAACTGTGATAAATTAATTTCTGTGTATAAGCTATTTAGGAGTGTTTTGTTATAGCAGCCTGAATGAACTAAGACACAATCCTTAATGTGTAGGCATCTAACAAGGGAACATCAAAATACATGACTCAAAAAGTGATAGAGCTGCAAGGAGAAATAGATGAATCTAATGTTATACCCAGAGACATTTTTCCTTTCTGTAAAAGAGGAATAATTCTAGTACCTACCCAATAGGATTTGTGTGAGGATTCAATGAGTTAATACATGTAAGACACTTAGAATAGTGCCTGACATGTTCTAAGAGCTTGAAAAATGCTGGCCATTATTATTATTATTATTATTACAGTCTAGCCAGACCATTGTTATTTTCTCTGTTTGACACACAGATCACTATACTAATCTATCACCTTTGCTTCTCTTCTGAAAACCTAGTAGAGAGGGAGGGAGAGGAATATAGAGATATTTTTAAAAGATAGCTCACAGAGAAAAGCCATTTATTTTTCCACCACTGCCCTAAACATGGCCTCTTCTGAACTGAAGAGAGGAAGAAAATTGCTGAGAGAAGAGATCAATAAAAATTATTCATCCTCACATTCTTCCCCTGCTGTTTGAATTCATCCCTTAGGCTGGCCATATGGCAAGATTTAGGGTACAGAGGAAATAGGATCCTTCTCTGGTCCCTCTCTCATGTTGCCCTTCGTCCAGCCTTGGCAGAAATACTGCAGAGCAGTAGATGAAGTGACACATGGATTCGTAAGGAAATTGGAAAGAGGATAAAGATACATTTGAAGCAATAAATGTGAAAAAGAAGATGGGGACAATATACATTTGTTTATAATAAAGGCCAGTAGACAGTATTTTGCTGCTTTTAGGGGAAACAAAATTCAAGTCTGGAGAAAGCCTGTTTTAATGAATTTATTTAATTTTGTTCTTTAATTACTGTGCATGAGGGTACATAATAAAGTGTAGATCACAGTGCCCTTGTGACAAGAAGTAGGGAGGAGCTAACACTTATTGAGCACCTACTATTGGAAAGGTGCCTAAGTTTAGACATCCCCTGAACAAGCAAGAAGAACATGGAGTTGGAATCAGACGTCCTGGGTTCCAGTCTTAGTTTAATAATTTCTTTGTCCGTAACTTTGGGCAAGTTTCTTAGGCTCTCTGAGCTTCAATTCCCTCCTTATTATTCTCTTTTCTACCTCTTTTCTTCCTAATCTCATTTGGGATAAATAAGAGACATTTTTCTTTTTATCTTTGGCCATTTCCTTTGTACGAGTTAAATATTGCACAATAATTATGTGTAACAATCCTCCCCCAAACTCTGTGGCTTACAGTTGTCAATTATTTTCATGAATCTGTGGATTGGTTAGGTGTCTCTGCTTCAATGCTATAACAGGTGGGAATATTTTAATCCAGATGTTTCTTTCTTGGGCTCAGGTTGACGGGTGAACAGCTACCCCAGGGACGTTCTTCTTATGGTCATTGTGGAGGCATGAGAGGGCAAGCAGAAGCATGTGACTTTTCTTAAGTTATAGGTTAAGAACTGACATACTGTTACTTCTGCCCCATTCCATTGGCAAATGCAAGTCATGAGGCCAAGCCCAAAATTATGGGAAGGCAATGCACATTTTCTGCTCATCAGTGGCATGGCAAAAGTGTGGATGCAAGGGAGGGTGAAGAATTGAGGTTAACAAATGAATCCATCATCGAAACTACTTGAAATTTTCTTTATCCTTCTCAGGCTTATTATCTACTTCATCAAGAATGAAATTCTTCAATTTCCTGACTTCCTACCTGTGAGCTTTCTGTATCCACACTTACTACCCATTTTCTCTTTCCTTTCAGTTTCAGATTAAGATATGTCATTCAAACTGTGCTTTGAATTGTATCCCCTTCTTAGTCCTCTGGGATAATTTTCAATTATCTCCTTTTTCCCACATACTCAACTTATACTTATCTGTTTTCTCCATCTTTTAAAATATCAAAGGTTTCCCACTCCTAAACAAAAAAACTAAAAGACAAGAAAGTTCATGTGACCCAACGTCTTCCCTCTAGCAACACTCCTACACATCTCTATCCCTTCTCAGCCAATCTTCTAGAAAGTTATTCCATTTTCCTGAATTTCATTTGTTCCTCAACGTATTTAAATCTGGCTCACTCTGCTGACAATGTTCTCTCAAATATCATTGTAGATCATGCCTTTCCTGAAATGCTCTTCCCTTGTCTTACATGATTTTATACTCTTCCTGTGCTCCTGTTACATCATTGTGTGCTCCTTGTCAATTTCTTTCACTGATTTTTCTCCCTTGCCTGCTTTTTAAAATGTTGTTTCCTAGGGTGTGCCTGGTTTTCATCTTATTTATCACCTTTTCCATAAATTGTCTAAGCCATTTCCCTGGTTTTAACTATGTGTTAATACTTACAAAAACATATATTTTATTTGAAGATCTTTCTCCTAACCTCCAGGTATCTCCAAATAGATATTACACAGGTAACTAAAACCCAACCTACTCCATTGTAAATTCACTAACTACTACACAACACACGCTAATCATTTTAGTTTATATAGGGTTAATATTGTCAGCTATTCTTGCTCAGTCTTCCAAGCCAAACCTGACATTTACATTGGCTTCCTCTTTTTCATCTCTACATCCACCCAGTCACCAAGTTAGATGGAATTGAAATCAGTCCTTCATTACCACTGCCATAGTTTAGGTTCTTGTCATTTTTGTTTTGTTTCTTTATTGTCATTTTTTGTTGTTTTTGACAGGGACTATTTCAGTAACTTCCTAATTGGTCTCTTTCCCTTTGCTTTTTAGGGGTAACATTTTTAAAATCAAGCGCCTGCCACACTGCTCAACACACACACCTTAGATGCTCACTGAGTTTCATCTCCTCTACCCACCACCTCATCCTTAAGGCAAATCCGTAGCACTGGGCTTGGCACAAAATAAAACTCAGTGAATTGATTCTTCTTTTAACAAGGATTTTTCTTAACCTTAACATTATAATATACAAGGATTTATTCTCTTAAAATCCTTCTCTGTTTCTACTTCAACACGGTTTCCGTCTTCGAGTTCACCTAATTACCCCAGATGCTACAAAAGCATTTCTATTTTGTTGTAGCCCATTGGTCTAATCAACTCCCTTCAAACAAACATCAAGGATATTTTATACATTGTATCCTTTTGCATTTCACTGTGTAGATTTCAATCACACCAGCTGCAAGGCAGGCTGGGAAGTGTTTTAAATTTGAGTGATGACGTACCCAACTTGCAAGTGGGGTTCTATGACTAAGCAAGGAGAAGAGAAGAAGTATTGAGAAGCAACGCGAAATGTGTGTATGCCCAGCAGCTGTCAGCTTATCTGGCCTATTGACAGTGCCCAGTAAATTTTCCAGGATTGAAGATTTCTTAGTGTACTTTCATAAAATAACTGACCCCTATTTGCCTTACATGTCTTCGAATGGCCAGTCTTTCCTTTTAGACTTTTGGATTTGAACTATCTTCAACCTATTGCTACTTATGAAGCCTTGGCTTACTCTCCAGAAGGGTTTGTTTTTAAATGAAAATTAAACTTGTTTCTGACATCTCTGGTCTTCCATTTATTTTTTTTTTCACCTTGTGTCCTCTCCATGGGTCTCAAAGTACTCAGTTTTTTCCATCTCTCTTTTTCAATCTAATCCTACTCTAAGGATAGGCTATGATGAACACTATCAGAATGATTAAGGTTCCAACATGATTTCACTCAGGATTAGTGTTTTAATAGCCTCCAGAACTTTAAACTAAAATAGAAATTCTCCAATAGCAGAATTTCAGGACTAAGTAATTGGATAATGGAGGTATTTGTGGATGGTGCTAGGGCTACCCTGAAATCATAGCCATTTCCCTGGCTTGCTCTCATCCTCTGGATGGTTCTGTATCTTGTTATGGGGTTACTGCTATGAACAGTGTTTATTCAACAGTTTTTTCCTCTGTTTGGAAATGC
Organism: Indri indri; assembly: GCA_004363605.1. Lineage (NCBI taxonomy): Eukaryota > Metazoa > Chordata > Mammalia > Primates > Indriidae > Indri > Indri indri. Next base: position 17,271 of record RJWJ010016110.1, read on the forward strand.
AAGGTAGATTGTAATGGTAGCTCAAGTGCCTTCTGCAATTGAGTTTGAATAGAATTCAGTTTCCTCCAGTGGCTTTCAAATTGTTATTTTAATTAGTTATTTCATACCCATATCACTGTTGGTAGATTATAATAAAAATATCTTGTTGAAAATAATTTTTGAGAAAAATTGAAGTCTGAAGGTGAATTTGATTGTAAATCTGGACTAAATTTGAATTAATTTGTAAAATGATAATGTTAGGACAGCAGCATCAATTCTGAATATATAATCATGAAATTCAATGACCTTGAACAAAGACGATGTTAGAAAAAATTAAGTTACATGAAGAAATAATAATGACTACCAGATAAAATTCGTAAGAGACATGCTGCTAATTTTGGCTACTCATTTAAAATTTGAAATGACAGCAAATAACATGGCCATCTTCATTTTCTCAAATGAAAGAATAATTGGGAAACTAGATTGATTTATAATGCATGCTGAAATCATAGCTAATAGGCTGCTTATATTGTTTTCTTAGAAATCAAGAGGAGATCTCCCTATTATACCATATATTTAAAAGAATTTGTGCTGCTGTTGGTTCTGTCTGCTTTTTTCCATTAAGTTTTCATGAAAGCCTTTTGTTTTTTTCCATCCTCAGCCCCTTCTTGTTGGCAGAGGTGAAAAAGAGAGTCTTTGTGTGTTTAAGAAAAAGACTACACGAAAGAGGTTCTGGATGCAGTACTAGACAAAATTTATCCTTAGGCTCCTTCCTTTTGTTCAAAATGATTGATGAAGTATTAATTTCAGAGTTAAATTGTCTGAATTGACATTATCTGAAGATAAACCCTCAAAGTGAAGAAGTTTCCAGGAAAAATACTCAAATTCTGATGTATTCATAGACATAGACTTGATGCTGGCATAATTTTATATTTCAGCCAGACAGACATGAATTGGAATCTCAATACTGCTACTTACTCTAACTGATTTGGGGCAAATCTTTGATCCTGTTTCCCCATTTGTGATATAAAAATTGTATGACTTAACTTACGGGGATATTCTGATGGCTAAATAATATTTATGTAAAAGTATAGGCACTCTGTAAATGCTAACTCCTTTAATGCTCCATCTTTGACTAGGCCCTCCTTTCCTCACAGGTAAGCAATATTATTGGTATCTAAACAAATGAATGAGATCGTATATAGTTAAATGCATGTTATCCACTTCAAAGTAGGTCTTTTGGGAAACTGCTCACTTTCTAATGGTGTTTCCAGCATTCAAATTATATCTTTAGCTGCTCTTTAAGAATTCATTTCAAGTCAGTCTCTGCACAAGTAAACCAGTTTCATTACTTCAAAACTATAATATTTTTAGCAAGAAACAGTAAAAAATATGTAACCAAGTTTCCTTGCCTACTTTACAAACTTTTCGTGTGTATATTTCTATCCTTTTTTCTTTTCTTGGACTCCAAAGATACATGCATTATAAGAATTGATATTGTCCCCAACTTATTATGACTGTTCATTATTTCAGCCTTTTTTTTCCTTCTTCATGCTTTGGTTTGGGTAGTTTCTATTGCTATGCATTTTGGTTACTGATCTTTCTATAGTTTCTAATCCATTATCAATGCTGTCCAGTGTATTTTTTATTATACATACTGTAGTTGTCATTCTGGAAGTTCCATTTGGTTCTAATTTATAGTTTTAATATGTCTCTACTACTCTCAAAGGCATAGAATTATCTATATAATCTATTGTTATAGCTTAACAATTAGTTACAAATTGTTTTGTATTCTTCTTTGAGTTTCCTACTCTTCTTTGAGTACTGATTTTATTAATTGTTTTACCAAGAGAGCCTTTTAGACCTCTCAGGTTACTACTCAGCCATAAAGAAAAAGGTGACCTAGTATCTTTTGTAACAACCTGGATGGAACTGGAGACCGTTCTTCTTAATGAATTAACCAAAGAATGGAAAAACAAATACCACGTGTACTCAATACTAAATTGGAACCAATCCATCAACACTTATGTGTAGTTATGGAAGTAAAACTCAATGGAAATCAAACAGGTGGGAGGGGGGAGAAGGAGATGGGTAAATTCACACCTAACGGGTAAAATGCACACGATCTGGGTGAAGGGCACACTTATAACTCTGACTCGAACTGTACAAAAGCAAATTATGCAACCAAAATATGTGTACCCCCATAAAATTTTGAAAAAAAAATCCTCCCAGGCACTACTACTGCTTCTTCATAGCACTCATGAGTACTATAATAATATACCTCTGGGTGCAATTTAATTAATGTCTGTTTTGTGTAGATTGCATGTTCCATGTGGATAGGGAACCATGTATATTTTTGACCAGTGATTTATCTTTAGTATTTAGTACATTGTAGTGCCTGGTATATTGTTGCCATTCAAATATTTCAACAATACTTCCAGAAAACTGAAAGACCTAAGGATGTATACTCAAATGTTGTCCATTTGAAGCCTTCAGATTTAAAACAAAGCTCCAGAGTTAATGGTGAATAACCTCACATACGATAATCATGATCAACGTGGATCATGAAGTCTGTTTTTGTAACTTTTCTTTTTTTTTCTTTTTCTGCATGTTATGGGGGTACAAATGTTTAGGTTACGTTGCCTTTGCCCCCGCCCCTAGTCAGAGCTTCAAGTGTGTCGTTTTTGTAACTTTTCAAAGGTTGAAAATTTTAATTTATAAAAGTCCTATGAGGCATATATCCAATTTATTTACTAATTTTTCTGTCTGTGAAGTACATTCCTCTCAATTAAAAAAGCAGACAGCCATAGCATATCATATAATGTATGAATAATCACATTTTCAGGTAGTCTTTCAGGAATATGCAGTATCCTAACTTCCTGTCATTTTAAACTGACAAAAATAAAACTTTCTGCTCAAGAAATCAAGAAAGGTATTTTGAAACGTAATTAGTTTTTTGTTTTTTGCTTTAGTTGACCAGGCCAAGGTCTAGACTATAGGAGTTTCTAGTAAAGACCATTTTTATTGTGATGTACAATGCCATTACCACCACCAGCCTCACCACCACCCCACCAGCACTTTTCTATCTATGCTGAACATCTGTTAATGTTCAGGTCAGCACTGTACCCATATATACTACCTTAAATCATTAGAACATTCCTACATGGTTGGTATCATTAACATTATCTCTATTTTTGTAGTTATGGACAATGAGACTTAGAGTGACTAGGAACTTATCCAAGATCACACAGCTAGTAAGTGTCTAAGTTGGTATTTAAATCAGTGACTAGGACCAGAAGGATTGGCTTTTATTTTACTGTGGTAACATACAAATGACATAAAATTTGTCATTATAACCATTTTAAATAGTAAAATTTAGTGATAATATTTAGTATATTACACTGTTATATAACCACTATGTACTTCCAGAACATATTCATCACCCTAAAAGGAAACCCTACATCTATTAAACAGTAATTCCTGATTCCCCCAAAATGATTTTTGAGTATTGATTTTGTACCCTGCAATTTGCTTTATTTATTTGCTTTAATAGTTTTTGGTGAATTTTAAAGGACTGTATATATACAAGATTATGTTTTCTATGAAGAGAGGTTGCTTTACTTTTTCCTTTTCAATTTGGATGTATTTATTTTTGTTTTTTGCCTAATTACTCTGCCTAGAGCTAGGAATACAAAGTTTAATAGCAGTGGCAAAAGTGAGCATCCTTGTGTTGTACCTGATCTTAGGGGAAATGCTTTCAGTATTTCACTGTTGAGTATGATATTAGATGCAATTTTTCCTCATATGCCCTTTATCATGTTGGAAAAGTTCCCTTTATTCCTAATTTGCTGAATGGCTTTTTTTTAAATCATGAAAGGATGCTGTACTTTGTCAAATGTTTTCTCTGCATCAGTTGAGAAAATCACCTGTGTGGGTTTTTTTTTTCCCATTTATTCAATTAGTATGGTTTATTACATTAATTGATTTTCATATTTCGAACCTCACTTTCATTCTTGGGTTAAATCCAATTTGGTCATGTTGCATGATCCTTTTAACATGCTGCATGTTTTGGTTTGCTAGTATTTTGTTGAAGAAATTTGCATTTTCATTCATAAAGGATATTAGCCTGTTGTTTTCTTTTAATGTGATGTCTTTGTCTGTTTTAGGATGAGAATAGTGATGCCTTAATAGAATGAGTAGGGAGTGTTCTTTTCTATTTTTGGAAGAGTTTAAGAAGTATTGGTGTTAATACTTTAAAATTTGGTAGAATATTCATCAATAAATCTATCTAGTAATGGGCTTTTTTTTTCTTGAGTTGCTTCTCTTTACGTGTTGTAGATCTATTCAAATTTTCTATTTCTTCTTTTGTTGATTTTGGTAGGTTGTGTGTTCTAAGATTTTGAGCCTTCTCACTTTACATATTAGACAGTCTTGGCAATGGTTTATCAATTTTGTTACTCTTTCCTATGAAGAAACTTTTCGTTTCATTAACTTTCTCTATTATGTTTCTATTTTCTATTTCCTTAATCACTGTCCTAATCTTTATTATTGCCTCCCTTCTGCATTTATTTGGTTTAATTTGTTCTTTTTCTAGTCCCTTAAAGAATAGTTAAGTTATTGACTTGAGATCTTTCTTTTTTGAATATATGCATTTATACCCATAAATTTCCCTCTGTGCACTGCTTTCACTATACCCCATAAACTTTGTATGTTGTGTCTTCATTTTTATATGTCTCAAAATATTTTCTCATTTATATTGTGATTTTTACTTTTGTCCACTGGTTATTTAAGAATGTGTTTAATTTCCCTATTTTTGAATTTTCCAGTTTTCATTCTGTCATTGGGAAGATATTTTGTGTCATTTTAGTTATTTTTATTTCAGAATATTATGGGGGTACAAACACTTTGGTTACTTGTAATGCCTTTGCCTACCCAAGCCAAAGCTATAAGCTTGCCCTTCCCCCATACAATGTACCTGCATCCATTAGTTGTGAGTTTACTCCACCACCAGCCCACTCCCATCTGACCAGCACCCAGTGAATATTACTTCCATGTGAGCACCTTAGTGTTGATTAGTTAGTACCAATTTGATGGTGAGTACATGTGGTGCTTGTTTTTCCATTCTTGTGGTACCTCAAGCATCGCTCAAGCTCTATCCAGGATAATATAAGAAGTTCTAGTTCACCATTGTTTTTTGTAGCTGAGTAGTATTCCATGGGCACTTGGATTGTTTCCACATCTTTGCAATTGTGAATTGTGCTGCCATAAACATTTGAGTGCAGATGCCTTTATTATAGGATGTTTTTCTTTTCTTTTGGGTAGATGCCTAGCAGTGGGATTTTTTGATCAAATGGTATTTCTGCTTTTAGCTCTTTGAGATATCTCCAAATTACTTTCCACAGGTATTGTACTAATTTGCAGTCCCACCAGCAGTGTAAGAGTGTTCCAATCTTGTTGATTTTCCTGAGTTCTAAGTATATTCTAGTTATCAGCCCTTTATCAGATTTGTAGCATGCAAAAC
>RJWJ010016110.1:22870-35107 GCA_004363605.1 Indri indri
AATTTGATCAGGTCCCATTTATTTATTTTGGTTGTTGCTGTGATTGCCTTTGGGGTCTTCTTCATAAATTCTTTGCCTAGGCCAATGTCTAGAAGAGTATTTCCAACATCTTCCTCTAGAATTCTAATAGTTTCACTCCTTAGGTTTAAATCTGTTACCCAGCGTGAGTTGATTTTTGTGAGAGGTGAAAGGTGTGGATGCTGGTTCAGTCTTCTACATGTGGCTATCCAGTTTTCCCAGCACCATTTATTGAATAAGAATTCTTTTCCCCAGTGTATGTTTTTGTCTGCTTTGTCAAAGATTAGGTGACTATATTCGGATGGTTTTATATCTGGGTTCTCAGTTCTGTTCCACTGGTCAATGGCTCTGTTTTTGTGCCAGTACCAAGCTGATTTTAATATTACAGCTTTGTAATAGAGTTTGAAGTCTGGTAAATTGATGCCTCCCATTTTGTTTTTATTGCCCAGAATTGTTTTTGCTATGCGAGGTCTTCTCTGGTTCCATACGAAGTGTAAAATTAATTTTTCTACATCTGTGAAGAATGATGTTGGGATTTTAATAGGGATTGCATTGAATCTGTAGATCACTTTGGGTAATCCACATCCACACCAGCATTTGTCATTTTGGGACTTTTTGATAAAGGCAATTCTCGCTGGAGTTAGGTGATATCTCATTGTGGTTTTGATTTGCATTTCCCTAATGATTAGAGATGTTAAGCACTTTTTTATATATTTGCTGGCCATTATTCTGTCTTCTTTTGAAAAGTTTCCGTTCACGTCCTTTTCCCATTTATTGATAGGGTTGCTTGATTTTTTTCTTGTTAATTTTCTTAAGTTCTATATAAATTCTTGTTATCAGCCCTTTATCAGATGTGTAGAATGCAAATATTTTCTCCCATTCTGTAGGTTCTCTATTTACTCTAATGATAGTTTCCTTGGCTATGCAGAAGCTTTTTAATTTGATCAGGTCCCATTTATTTATTTTTGTTGCTGCTGTGATTGCCTTGGGGGTCTTCTTAATAAATTCTTCACCTAGGCCAATGTGTATAAGAGTTTTCCCAACATTTTCTTATAGAATTTTTATAGTTTCATGCCTTAGGTTTAACTCTGTTATCCACTGTGAGTTGATTTTTTGCGAGAGGTGAGAGGTGTGGATCCTGTTTCAGTCTTCTACCTGTGGCTATCCAATTTTCCCAGAACCATTTATTGAATGAGGATTCTTTTATCCAGTGTATATTTTTGTCTGCTTTGTCGAAGATTAGATGATGACATGAGGATGGTTTTATATCTGGGTTCTCAGTCCTGTTCCAAAGGTCTGTCTCTGTTCTTATGCCAGTACCATGCTGTCTTAGTTATTATAGCCTTGTAGTAAAGCTTGAAGTCTGGTAGACTGATGCCTCCCAATTTGTTCTTTTTGCTTAAGATTGCTTTGTCTATGTGAGGTCTTCTCTGGTTCCATACGAATTGATTTCAATTTTTTTTTTTATTCCAGGGTATTGTGAGGGTACAAACATTATGGTTACACTTTATGTCTTTGTCTCACCCAAGTGCGGGTTAAAGGCATGCCCTTCCTCCCCCCTTAGTGCTCCCCGTGTCCTTTAGTTGTTGATTTGCCCACCATCCCCCTAATCCCTAGAGAGTATTTCTGCCATGTGATCAACCTAGTGTTGATCAGTTAGAACCAGTTTGATGGCGAGTACAAGTGGATCCCATTCTTCTGCTCTTGTGGTGCCTCACTTTGGATAATGGGCTTAAGTTTAATCCAGGAAAGTGTAAGAGGTGCCAGATCACTGTCGTTTCTTATGATTGAGTAATATTCCATTGTAAAAAGATACCAAATTTTAATAATCCGTTCATGGATTGACGGGCACTTGGGTTGTTTCCACATCCTTGCGATAGTGAATGTGCTGCCATAAACATTTGGGTGCAGATGTCTTTATCATAGAATGTTTTGTGCTCTTTTGGGTAGATGCCTAATAGTGCTGTTGCTGGATCAAATGGTATTTCTATTTTTAGGTCTCTGAGGTATCTCCAAATTCTTTTCCACAGAGGTTGCATTAATTTGCATTCCCACCAGCAGTGTAAGAGTGTTCCTGACTCTCCACATCCTCGCCAGCATTTGTTGTTTTGGGATTTTTTGATAGAGGCCAATCTCATCGGGGTTAGATGATATCTCATTGTGGTTTTGATTTGCATTTCAAACTGGACCCCCACCTCTCACCTCTCACAAAAATCAATTCAAGATGGATAACTGACTTAAACCTAAGGCATGAAACCTTAAGAATTCTAAATGATGATGTTGGGAAGACCCTTTCAGACATCAGCCTAGGCAAGGAATTCTTGAAGAAGAACCCCAAAGCAATCACCACAGCAACAAAAATAAATAAGTGGGATCTAATCAAATTAAAAAGCTTCTGCACTGCCAAGGAAACTATCACTAGAGTGAATAGACAGCCCACAGAATGGGAAAAAATATTTGCACTCTACACATCCGATAAAGGGCTGATAACCAGAATCTATCTAGAACTCAAAAAAATCAATAAGAAAAAATCAAACAACCCCATCAACAAATGGGCAAAGGAAATGAACAGAAACTTTTCAAAAGAAGACAGAATAATGGCCAGCGAACATATAAAAAAACGATTTCAATTTTTTAAAAATTATGAAGACTTCTTTTGTGGCCTAACATATAGTGTATCCTGGAGAATGTTCTTCATGCATTTGAGAAAAATATGTATTTTTGGGTTGGGTGGAGTGTCCTGCATATTTCTTTTAAGTGTAATTGGTTTATAGTGTTGTTCAACTTCTCTGTTTCCTTATTGGTCTTCTATCTAGTTGTTCTATCCATTATTGAAAGTGGAGTATTAATGTCTCGATGTATTATTGCAGAGTTATCTATTTCTCCTTTTAATTGTCATTTTCTCTAATATATTAATATTTTTGAGCTTGTTGTTACACTGTATATATTTATAACTGTTATATCTCCTAGATGAATTAATCCTTTTATCAATACCTAATGCCCTTTTTTTGTCTCGTTATAATTTTGGACTTAAATTGCATTTTTTTTTATTCCAGGGTATTGTGAGGGTACAAACACTATAGTTACACTATATGCCTTTGCCTCAACCAAGTGCGGGTTTAAGGCATGCCCTTCCCACCCCCCACTTAGTGCTCCCCGTGTCCTTTAGTTGTTGATTTGCCCCCTATCCCCCTAATCCCTAGAGAGTATTTCTGCCATGTGATCAACCTAGTGTTGATCAGTTAGAACCAGTTCGATGGCGAGTACATTTTATCTGATATCAGTATATCCACTTCACCTCTCCTTTGGATACTATCTTTCATTTGGAAACATCTTTCGTTTCTTTTACTTTCAACTTATTTAAGTCTTTAGATCTAAAGTGAGTATCTTGTAGACAGCATGTAGATAGACTATTTTAAAATCTATTTTCTAAATCTCTGTCTTTTAATTAGAGAATGTATTTATGTGTACATTTAAAGTAATTTACTGATAACGAAGGACATGCTTCTTCCATTTTGGTATTTGTTTAACATACATCTTATATCCTTTTTGTTCTTCAATTCCTCTATCATTGCTTTCTTTTGTATTTAATTGATTTTTGTAGTATGCCATTTTGATTTTATTCTCATTTTCTCTTCTGTATACTTTTGCTTATTTTTTTAGTGGTTATATTGTGAATTACAATAAAAATATTAAAGTTGTAACAACTTAGTTTGAGTTATTACCAATTTAGCATCAATATTATACAAAACTCTGCTTCTGTCCATCTCCATCTCTCATCCTTTGTATTCTTTTCACAGATTATATATTTGTACATAATGTGCACATTAACATAAATTTATAATTATTAATTTAAACATTTGTCTTTTAAATCACATAGGAAATGAATAGAGGAGTTGCAAACCAAAAATATAATACTGGCATTTACATTTAATGATATAGTTACCTTTACCAGTGTTCTTTATTTCTTCACATGGCTTTGAGTTACTGTCTATTATCCTTTCATTTCAGCCTGAAGAACTCCCTTTAGCATTTGTTTTGTAGGGAGGTTCCACTAGTAATGAGGAACTGAGGATGTATTAATTTCTCCTTCATTTTTGAAGGATAGTTTTGCTCAAAATAGAATTTTTGAATGTCAGTTTTCTTTCAACACTTTGCATATATCATGCCACTACCTTCTGTCCTCCATGGTTTCAGATGAGAAATTAGATATTAATTTTTTATTGAGTATCCTTTTTGTATTTGTCAGAGTTTTCCAGGGAAACAGAGCCAATAGGTTGAGAGAACAAAGAGATGTATTATAAAAAAATTTGTTCACATGATTACAGAGGCTGAGAAATCCAAAGATCTGCAGATGGCAAGCTGTAGACCAAGGAGAGTTGATGTTATAGTTACAGACTGAATCTGAAGGTCTGAGAACCAGGAGACGCAATGATTTTGTTTCAGTCTGAGTCCAAAGGCCTGAAAAAACAGGAGAGCTGGTGCCTTAAGTTTCAGTCTGAGAGCCAGCAGACCTAAGAAGTTGATATTTCAATTTGAGTCTGAAGGCAGAAAAAGACTGATGTTCCAGCTTATGCAGTCAGACAGGAGTAGTTCCCTCTTACTCACAGAAGGGTCAGCCTTTTTGTTCTATTCAGGCCTTGAAGTGATTGGATGAGGGACATCTACATTAGGGAGGGCAATCTGCTTTTTTCAGTCTACTGATTCAGATGTTAATCTCATCCAAAAATATCCTGAGAGATATCTCCAGAATAATGTTTGACCAAATATCAGGGTAGCTCATGACCCCATCAAGCTGGCATATTAAAATTAACATTTAAAAGTCCTCCCTCTGTCAATATGGCACCCATATGCAGCTCCTTAAACCATGTTAATCTTCAAATAAAGACAATAATAAGGTCATAATTCCACCTAACCTGATACAGCTCTCCTGAATACAACCAAAAATGTACTAATCCCTTTTCCTGAAGAGGAGGGAAAGTACTTGAGTCACGTTTATTCTTTTCCTTGATAGTTCATAACTTAAATATTATGATATAAAATCAATAATAGTTAAATGCTATTATATGAAGTCTATAAATCTTATGTTACTTGGTAAGGGAACATGAGAGGGAAGAAAACAAATATATTTGCTATAAATATAAATGTATTCATAACAAAATAAGTAGGAAATATTCATAACAATTTTAATCTTCATGTCTATAATTAGTATGAGTACTTAATCAGAAGCAATGCCATGCAGTATAACATGACGATGGATATTGCATTCTATAAGTCCATGGATGCTAATTTGGGCAGAAGCATTGTATGTAGGGAAGGCAAATTCACATTCAGATTATATATTCCGATAAGGACAAGACACTTTCCCTTCCGTGATGGGAGTAGTCCAATGTAATCAACCTGCCACCAGATAGTTGGCTGATCACCCTGGGGAATGGTGCCATATCAGGGGCTCAGTATTGGTTTCTACTGCTGGCAGATTGGGCACCCAGCAGTGGCCGTAATTAGGTCAGCCTTGGTGAGTGGAAGTCCATGTTGCTGAGCCCATGCATAACTTCCATCCCTCCCACCATAGCCACTTTGCTTATGAACCTATTGGGCAATGATAGGATTGTCTGTGAAAAGAGGCTGAGTGGTATTTACAGAACTGGTCATCTTATCCATTTGATTATTAAAAACCTCCTCTGCCAAGGTAATCCTTTAGTGAGTATTCATGGAGGACACAAATATCTTCATGTTTTTTCCCATTCAGAGAAGTCTGTCCATATACCTCTTCCTTGTCACCAATTTTCCAATCATATTCCTTCCAAATTCCTGACCATGTAGCCAAACCATTGGCCACAGCCCATGAGTTGGTACCTAATCATGCATCCGTCAATTTCCTCTTCCAAGAAAAGTAAATAACTAGATGTACTGCTCAAAATTCTGTCCATGGTGAGGATTTCCCTTTATCACTGCTTCTCAAGGATGTCCCAGAAGGGACTGTTTTCTTTAAATATCTTGTATATGTACATTTCAGGATGTCATCAATTTGGGAGCATTCCCACCATTATTTCTTCAAATGATTTTTCTGTCTCATTCTTTCTCTCCTTTTTTTCTAGTGTGCCAATTACATATGTGTTGAAAAGTTTGTTATTATCTATCAGTTCACTGAGGCTCTATTTATTTTTTGATCTTTTATTTATCTTTATCCACACTGGATAATTTTACTGGTTTATTTTAAAGTCACATACTCTTCTCTGTTATCTCCATTTAGCTGTCAAACTCATCTAGTGAATTTTTAAAATTTCAGATTTTGTATTTTCCAGTTCTAGAATGTTCATTTAGTTCTTTTTTTGTGATTTATACATTTGTGCTGAGGTATCCTAACTTTTCATTTATTATGGACATAGCTTGTTTTACTTCATTCTGGATTATTATAATGGCTTATTTAAAAATATTTATCTGTTACCACCAATGATTCGGTCATCTTGTGATAGGTTTTATTTGGTTGATTTTCTTTTTTCTGGAGATGTGTTGCATTTTCTTGGTTTCTTAGTTTCTTTTTTGTATGCCATATAATTTTGGATTATATCATGCACATTTTATATATTAAATTTTAGAAATTTTGATCTCATTAATTTTCTATGATGAGTGTTCTTTCTTTTTTTTTATTATGCAATTTATCTTAGTTGAATTGAACTTCAAACTCTCTTTCTTGTAGCCACTCTGCTCTCAGTTTAATCTTTTTGTCTTTGGCTGAGTAACTTTGATTCTATTCCATGCATGCATGGTTTAGAAGTCAGTCAGAGACATGGGCAGACAGAATTTGGGTATCCTCTCTTTAGCTCTTTCCCTTCTTAAGTTCTCCCACTTTATTCGAAAGCAGCCATGGTTTCCATGTCTTCAATTTTCTGGTTGTTCTGGCAAGAAATAATATGATTTTTCTATTGGTGCCTACACCATTTTATATACAACACAAACTGCACTTAATACGAGGAAAAAAATCCATAAAAGCAGAAACTTACTTCATACAACTACCCACCTCCCCTTTTCTGAGTATATACTCCTACCAGGGTCTGTTTGCTTCTATTGACAGTCCAGTACCTCCAGGTAGTTGCTTTTCATATTAGGTTTAGATTTTATAGTATTTTCTGCACGTGTCTTTATCTGGTAAGATCTTGGTGTGTCATTACAGACATTGGAAATCCTCCAGAAAGTTTTATTTGGATAAAGTGTTGTGTTTAAGAAGATGGTGATAAACTAGGAATATATAGTTGAATTTTTATGTGAAATTCCCTTAAAAATCAGACTTGGGCAGTGTGCTCAATTTGGAAGGTAATGAGGAGTAATAAGAGCATAGAAAGCTATTGTTATAGTCTTTAAAAATACCTGTATGATTAACTCCATTAAAGTAGTATGCAAAAAGTCATTTGTGAAAATAGATATGTTTGGAAAGAATCTGTACAGTATGTATCCTTCTCTTTTTCTCCTAGAGTCTACAAAGAGATTTCAAGGATAAACACAGAGGAATTACCAAACACATTTTCCTTCTTCCTAGGGCAATCAACTCTCAAGCAGGAGCAACAGGTAGCAGCTCATTGAAATTCAGTAACTGACTTTAGATTTCACAGACCGTAATTTCGAACTGACAGGAAGCAATGGGATGACTCAAACTAAGGCCCTTTAGTGAAGAGGGACCGGTAATTATGTGGGGTGCTTCATGTTCTACTTTTGTTTGCTAAATAATAGAATACTCTAGGGTCCTCTCATAATTACATCATAGTCATTCACTCAATGCACTCCACTAGCTGCCAACCTTGAACATTTTGAGTTGTTTCTAGCCAGGTAAATGAAAATGATGGAAGAAAATAATAACCCTCTATCGTATGAAACCCTTAGGAAAAATTAGTTTTATTAACCTGATGTCTGAGTCATCACAGGTACTAATTTTGAAAGATGTTCTGTAATTTAGTTTTATAGAAGAACCTTTTTTCTTTGTTTATAAATTAGCAGCAGGGTAACCGATGTTGTGTGGCAAAAGGACAGTGAAGAGAGAGATTTGGGAAAATGAGTAATTTTTTATGATTATGCTTTTATTCTTCCTAATCATTTCTTCCATTAGTAAAACTCCCAAAGATAACAGTGACATGCAAGCTTTTGGAATCTCAGAGAAAGATGAAATCAGCTAAAATAGTAATTTTCTGTTTTTGGGATATAACAGAGGCAGCAGTGCATCGAGGTTAGTGTGAAGGTGCAAAAGGAAAAATATATAATTGGATACAATCGAAAAATAGATTTCTTTGTGGCTACCACCCTGGAATGGGAGCAATTATTGCCTTGCAAAGAGATCTTTACTTTATCACTTCTGTTCACCTTAGGGTAGGTTAACATGTTCCACAAGGCCTCAGGAAAGGATTTATAATCATGAGATTGCATTTACTTTTATATAAGTTAGACTTTGCTTTATCCTGGATTCAGTTATCCTTCACTATAGCTGGAAAAAAACCTCAAATGTCTTCCTTATACTTGTTACTTTTCCTCCTCTCAAACACTATCATAGCCTTCTACTGAAATTTGTACCCCTGTCAGCCTTTTAAAAATAGCTTTACAATTGTTTGAAGAAGTGGTACATCATATATTTTAGAGCAAATAAATCTTCGTTTGGATGCTAACGCAATATCTATAGATTCTATTTAATTGTTTGTCTAACAGTGAACCATGTTAGAGAAACGCCATCCTTAAAAATGATATTGATGCTTAACCCTAAATGTGAAATATGGATCATGATGCTTTTATAAATAGAGTGATCGGCTATAGACTTCATTGTGTAAGCTAGGACACTTTTGGGAATAAACTAAGTAGTTATTGATAATTATACCAGGAAAATAGGCATAAACTAGGACTAATCATTAATTGAGGTCACCCTATTCATAAACTAAAGTAAGTGATGGTAAGAAGCCAATTCAACTATATATATATAAAATATCTTCAGAATAATGAAATAGACTCTGAGAATAGATTTCTTGTTGAGAGAGAATGAACATTTATTTTAAAATAATAATATTTATTGTTTGTTACTTATATGAAAATAATGTACTGTAATTGTATAAACTTTTAAAATATAGAAAATATAAATGAAAGATAATTCATTGTATATAATTTTTATACTTTTTCAGATACTTTTCTTGTGAATATATACAATGTTACATATGTACTGCAAGTAACATATTTTAGTATAATTATTTTTTCATTTTTATTACATCAGCATTTTCCCATTCCATTAAATATTTTTCTACCACATGATTTTCATTGAATTGATACTAATTCATTTATTCAATTAGTATTTAGTAAGGAGTCTATATATTTCACTGTGTCAATGAACCATATTTTATTTAATGGGTTATTTTTGTTAGGCATTTTGATTATTTCATTGTTTTGCTGTTATGAACAAGGCTCACATTAATATCTTTATGCATAAATCTTTGGTTTTGTTTCTGATAATTTCCTTAGGATGTGTCCTAGAATTGGAATTCCTGGGTCTGAAAGATTATATCAATTGCCATTGCTTGTGCAGTGCATGAGACAGCCATCTTACCCCATACTTGCCAGCATTAAAAATATCACCCTGTTTTATCACCCAGCAATCCCACTACTGGCATTTATCCAAAGGAAAAGAAATGAGTATATCAAAGAGACCTATGCACCCCCATCTTTATTGAAGCACTATTACAATAGCCAAAATATGGACTCAACCTAGGTGTTCAACAACAGTTGAATGGATAAAGAAAATGTGGTATATATGCATAATGGAATACTATTCAGCTTTAAAAATTAAGGAAACCCTGTCTTTCATGGCAACATGGACAGAACCGAAGGTCATTATATTAAGTGAAATAAGCCAGGAACAGAATATCAAACATCCTGTGTTCTCACTCCTATGTGGAAACCAAAAAACAATCTCATAGAAGTAAAATGTAGAATAGAGGATACTGCAGGCTGGGAAGGGTAGGGAGAAGATGGGGATAGGGAAAGACTTTTTAAAGAATACAAACTTAGAGCTAGACAGGAGGAATAAGTTCTAGTGTTCACCATAGCACTGTTGGATGACTATAGTTAGCAATAATAAACAGTTTTGAATAGCTAGAAGGAGGATATTGAATGCTCCCAACAAAAAGAAATGACAAGTATTTGAGATGATGTATATGCTAATTACCCTGATCTGATTACTATATGTGTATTGAAACATCACTATGCACCCCATGAATATGTACAATTATTGTCAATTTAAAAAATAAATTAAAAATATCCTTTTGAAAATGTTTACAACTTGAAAGGTAAAAATATATACTATGTTCACTACTGTTGATATGTCTCTTAAACTTGTACTAGTATCACATAGTTTAAATTTGTTCATTAAAAATAAATTTTTAATATCAAGTTAGATTCCCCAACCCCTGTTACTTTGCTTTTCAAATTATTATATATGTAAGAGTTGCGAATTTGTTCTACCCAGTGAACTTCAAAAATGTCTACTTCCTTAAACTTACAAATGAATTTGAAAGAGATTATACATACTGAGTCTTGCCATCAAGCAGCATGATGCACATCACTAATTTTTCTACGTGTCTTTTGTTTTCTTCCATAAAGTTTTGTGGTTCACCTCACATGTCCTGAACAATTCTTGCTTTGTTTATTTGTAGGTATTTTATAGTTTTGTTAGTATTGTGAATCAAGTATATTTTTCATTAACTTCCAAATTTATTTGTGCTGAGATACACACACACACACACACACATACACACACATCCACACATACAAATACACATACACAAACACATATACATTTTTTAATGTATTCTCTTCTCTTCTGTTTCACAGGGGCCATATTTTCTTGTCATTCATGAAAGTTGCCAAATCATAACCTAAACATTTTTTTTGGATTCTCTAGTAGGTACTTTTCAGTAGCATGCTATTCTTCTGACTCTGTAGTATTGTTTCCTTTCTTTTGTTTAGTGGTTTTTCAGAGGTCTCCATTTTTTTTCCTTTATTCATCTTGGAATATGAAGTAATCCTTTCAGATTTAGTGTTCACTGAAACGCAGCCCAGAAGCTACTTCCTCTCACTTTCAAGCCAAGTGAGTTGCCTTATTTCAGGGCAGAATCATGTATAGGCCACTAATTGGGTTTCTTCATTCAAATGCATTGACCTCGTAGTTATTAGAAGTTATACTCAATTTCTTAGGATTGTTTGTTTTTAGTTTGTTTTAGAAAGAATCTTTGTATGACTTACTCAGTATTTTAGTGGGAATTTGTCAGAGACACTTTCAAGAGATTTATAGCCAGGTAAAATTTTGAACAAAAAGTAAGAAATGGGCTGTTAAGTATTTCTTCTCAAAATCTCCATGTTTTATAGTATACTCTCACATAAATGGAACAGCACTCTTTCTTTCTCCAAAGGACTTGGAAAAAATAGAAACCTTAAAATTTAAGCTGTAGATAATTTTTAAGAAGAATTAAGACAATATAAAAGATAACTATCAAATGAGATCACCTCATTCTGATTTATCTCCTATAAGCTTTTGAAATTTACTCATGTGGCTTTTTTAAAACCTGAGGTTATAAATGTCCAATTTGTCTAGTGAATAGGTTCCATTGTATTCTTTATTGAAAACTACACTCAAAAGACAGATATATCAATGAAAACTCTTTGGTTTGTAGATGGCAGAAACCCAACTTGAATTAGTTTGGGCTAAAAGGTAATATATTAGAAGAAAATATAGATATTTCACGAAGCTAATAAAAGGATCTATTAATTAAACCATGGTAGGAACAGGTTTCATAACAACTGGCAGCATAAGTTTCTTTCCTTCTATCATATGATTTTCTCTCTACATTTTTTTTTTTTTGAGACAGAGTTTCACTCTCTTGCCCGGGGTGAGTGCCGTGGCGTCAGCCTAGCTCACAGCAACCTCAAACTCCTGGGCTCGAGCAATCCTACTGTCTCAGCCTCCCGAGTAGCTGGGACTAGAGGCATGCGCTACCACGCCCGGCTAATTTTTCTATATATATTTTTAGCTGTCCAATTAATTTCTTTCTATTTTTGGTAGAGACGGGGTCTCGCTCTTACTCAGGCTGGTCTCGAACTCCTGAGCTCAGGACGATCCGCCCGCCTCGGCCTCCCAGAGTGCTAGGATTACAGGCCTGAGCCACCGCGCCGGGCCCTCTCTACATCTTTTTT
>RJWJ010016111.1:0-35003 GCA_004363605.1 Indri indri
ACAAATATTTATGGAGCATCTAGGCAGAAGTAGGGAATGAGAATTTGGTGGTGAGTAAGGCAGAGAAGATCCAGGCCCCGCTGTAACATACACTGTAGCAAGGCAAATGGAGACTAAGTGAACACGTGATGAAAATAACATAAGTTGAAATGGAGGGCACTTACCCTGGTGAGGAGTGAGGGAAGATGATTCCAGGCAAGGGAAACAAAACTCACCATGACTCAGACTTGAGCAAGAGCTTGGAGTGTTGGAGGAACTAAGGATGGATGGAGGTTGTTGTCTGGAACAGGGATAACAGGGAGGGGGTTGAGGGGTGAGAAACAAGTGGAAAAAGTGAGCAAGACGCTGAGCCAGAAGCCATCTGGAGCCTGGGTAAGAATTTCAAAATTTACCTTGAAGAAGCAGGGAGTCTTTAAGGAATTTTAAGCAGGTGACATGATTAGATTTACATTCTTAACCTAACACAGTGGATAAAATAAGCAGAAGAGGGGATTTTTGTTCAGATATGGCAGATTGAACATGTACATCTCTACTCACTCCCCCAATCCTTTCTAAAATGATGGTAACAGTGCTTTTTGAGAAGGCATAAACTCAGAATGACAAGGAGGATAGTAAACGTGATCCCATCGGTAAAACTTTGGGAGCAGGAAAGCAGATGGCCAAGTGGTAAAGATTTAGCAGACCCGAGAAAACTAAATCCCAAACCAACAGTGCGAAAGCAGAGAAGCACCCTGATTTACACAGTGGAATCCCCAGAAGCTCAGCAACTTAGTGCCACCAGCTGCCCCTAAATGTGGCAATGAGAGGGGACAAGGGGAAACCAGAATAAGGACTACTGAAATGAGGCACCCTGCTCCAACGTCTGTTTAAGAAACAGTCAAACCCTTTCCTCTCTCCCAGGTAGCTGGGCAACTGTCTCTCACCCAACGGGAAAGACTCAAGTCTTATTCTCTGTAGAGGAGGTTTCTAGACTTGGGGACACCCAGGCACAGCCAAAATGAAGGGATAAATTAGATAGTGTCACTAGACTGATACTGAGACCTGGCAACTTAATTCTCTACTCCTGGAGTGCCGACAGCCAGGCTTTTGTTCATAAGGTAGGAACGTGCTGTAGTCTCCTTTAGTGAAACTTCTTGGCCCAGGAAAAAGTCCTAAAAATACCAACATCAAAGGCTCCACAATTGCTGGGATTAAAAATAATTTTATTTTTATGAAAGTATTTAATGAGATTTTATTAATGTCCCTCAAAATAAATAATTTCAGATTCCTTTAAATAATTTTATATTAAAATGTATATTAATCATGATCATTTTATTTGCATTTTAACTTTTATCTATCATTTTGAATATTTTAGAACATAACTTTATTCAAAACATATAAACAAAATTTTAATTTACATATTTAATGAAAATGCAGTCAAATTAAGTTCACTTTGAATATAATTGCATTTTATTTCTTAGTGGTTTAGGTTAGTGAGAATGAGTTCAAGTTGAGAAACAGAAAATATAAAAGTAGAGCTCGAGGGAAACAAAAGTTTAAAAGCATAAGGAAATAGGAAATGTTCAAAGAGGCAACCTAATTAAGTTTTTAAAAACTGGAAATGACAAAAGTGAGATTTATATTGAGCATGACCCAGATAAAATTTGTAAACAAGACACTGCAAATTCTTTATTAAATAAAGATTTATTATAATTACTGACTGAAAGAATAAAAATGAACAAAAATTATTTTTATCAAATCTACAACTTGGACAAATCAAAGGAATTTTATATAAATGAGGATATTACAGTAAGAGATGGTGAAGATCGCAAGATAAGTGATAGATGTTTATACAATGAAAATAAATATTTCATAGAATTTTCTATAACTATGTTTAAACTTGGTAAAATTTTTGTTTCACTCCCAAATATCCGTATTGTGAGTTTTATTAACAATTTCATTTGCTGAAGTTCATTCAGCTGAGCAGCTTCTCCAAATGTAAATTAATTGAAAAGAGTCTAAGAACTACAGTGACCTAATTTGCCATTAATGTTATTAAACCACAAATTATGAGAAAATCCTAATTTTAATATAAGTGGTATTTTTTAATGTTTAAATGTTTAGTTATTAGATAGCATTTGGGCCTCCATTTGTACTCTCCCACAGACCAGTTAGTAGTTAGACTCGAGACTGGTGAATACTGTTAAATCAGAACACATTAACTTTACCATGTGTACACTCATGAACTTATCCAGGGGATTCTGTAGACCTTCCCGATAACCACCCTTAATTCCTCCCTGGAATCATTTGGCAAGTAACAATGCGAATAAATTAACCTGAAGAGATTCAGCCAGGGTAAAAGACATCAAAAAGGATGGAAATAAGATGATCACTAAAGCAGGCTCACATCAGAATCACCTTCATAAAACATTGAATAGAGTGGACAGGGCTAATTAAATTTTTCACCTGGAAAAGGTTTGACCAAACTGTTTTTAGACTATATGCAAATCTGGAGTAGGAAAGAGTTGCTTGTTGACTTTGACTTTTATGTTTTCTAAAAAAAATTCTGGTGATTCTGGTGTATGGCGGCAATGGCAATAAAGTATGCTAGACATGACTTAGTGGTACCATCTTCTCATTGAAAAATACCCCAACTTCATCTTATCTGTAATGGAGTATTTTTTTTTTTAGTGCATATAATGGAAAAAAATTATAGCTGTCAGAAATGATAGACTACTTTTATAAAGCACTTCCTTAAAGCTGTAAATCACCAGTGTTAGCACAATCTTGTTAAATTTTCTGCTCATTCCTTTTTTATTCTTCCTGTTTATATTTCCTCTCTTCTTTATTTCTTTTAATTGTCCTCCTTACAAGTGTCTTTACCCGGACTGACATTTTGAGTAATGCTTGTTATTAAAAATTTTTAAATATTTTTATATTTTTGAATATATTAAGTGTCAAAAATTTGTGGCCTTTGTGATATAATTCCTGTTTAGATTTATGACATGTAAGGGAAGAAGATACTTTGAATTTTGACATTTGAGAAAGTTTTTTCACCAGTATTAAAAACATATGTGGTAATAGTCATCAGGATTTAATTTTAATTTTAATAGTCTGTGGAGGTGGGGTCTGACTATGTTGCCCAGGCTGGTCTCTTACTCCTGGCTTCAAGCAATCCTCCTGCCTTGGCTTCCCAAAGTGCTGGAATTACAGGCATAAGCCCCTGCACGGAGCCCAGGATTTTTATTTTAACATGAAAAATACGAGCAAGAAAACGCAAATAGCAGCAACAATTAAGAGTATTGACGTAGGTCAAGCAAACCTCAATTTAAGCTAAGCTCTCCCCTTACCACCTGTGTAACATACAACCATTGGCTTAGCCTTCATGCGTCTGAATTTCCTCAGCTGTCAAGTGTGTGTAACAGTAGTTTTTACCTCCTAGAGATTCGAGAATAAATAAAATAATCTGCGTAAACTGCTTGGAACCATGCGAGGCACATAGATAAGCCTGTGGACATTATTAATCCCACTGTTTTTATTATGAATGATTATTTTTAACTGTTTCTGACCTTCTTTTATAAAATAAAATAATACATGCCCACCATAGGAAAATGTACATTGTAGAGAAGCATAAAATAAAGTGAGAGCCTTCTTTGCTTGCTGCTATCATCCCCCTCTCCGATAGTGGCTTCTTATGTGCCCTATCTCAGATTATTCTGGGAACCCGCATATGTAGGGGCCTTTCTGAAACTTTCCACTGAGAGATCAGACTCTGCCCCCTTTCTTGCACTTTTGTCACCTAACAATTTATCTTGAATATCTTCCTTTATCCACACACACATCACTCTCATTCTTTATAACAACTGCGCCACGTTCCATTGTACACAGGTACTACAATTTACATAACCACTCTTTTTTGCGGTTTTTGTTTTTGCAGTTTTGCCTGTAAGGAAATTTCCTAGCAGTAGAATTTCTGGATTAAAGTGTATGTGCATTTTCTATTTTGATATATTTTGCCGAATTAACCTCCCAAAGAGTTTGCACTAATTTACTTCAGTTGTATTTAATGCATTGGAGTATAGCCCTGAAAACATGTGTGTAAATAATTTGTTCGAAATTGATTTTTAAATTAAATTCACTAGAGATATGATTTATGTTTTAGCAGAGTTCATGACCCTTTTTGATAATTTTTGAAAGATGTGCACTTTCATATTTTTGATGGTCTGCATTTAAGAAAGTACACATATGTACACATTTTTAGAGGAAGCCCATATGTGGTAGGATGAACAATGGCCCTCCAAGGATATTCACGTCCCAATCCTTTGATTTTAGCCCAGTGAAATCCATACCAGACTTCTGACCTCCAAAACCAAGGTAATACGTTTGTGTTATTTTAGGCCACTAAGTTTATGGTGATTTGTTATAGCAGCAATAGGAAACAAATACATCATCCATGTATCCCAAAAGAGGATTCAGCTATGGGGGCACATGCCCTCTGTAAGAATCTACGAGAGCATAGCTTTAGAAAACTGAAAACTTGCAGTACACAAAGTAGTTAAAAGTTGAGCTGGCCACATGCGCAGCAACAAGGGTGGACCTGGAGGACACTATGCTGAGTGAAATGAGCCAGATATGGAAAGACAGATACGGTATGATCTCACTTATATGTGGAATCTAAAATAGTCAAAATTCATAGAAGCGGAGATTGGAAGGGCGGTTGCCAGGGGCTGCGGAGGGAGGGGTAAGAGATAGGTGTTGGTCAAAGAGCACTAAATTGCAGTTATGCAAGATAAATAAGTTCTGGATATCTGCTGCACAACATAGGGCTTGCGATAACAATATTGTGTACTTAAAAATTTGCTAAGAGGGTAGATCTTATGTTAAGTACTCGTATCATAAAAGGAACAACAAACAAACACCAAAGAGAGCAGGAGGAATTTTATCACTTAGTAAGTATTTATTTCACTGGCACTTATTTTAGGGCAGCTACAGTGCTAGGCTCTGGGACACAGCAGCAAACAAAAGAATGCAGCCAATTCCCGTGTAGCATGACAAATGCTTTGATGGGGAAGGACCAGGGAGCTGTGTGGGTGCACAGAACGGGGTACTGTCCATGGTCTGATAGGAGGAGGGCTTAATAGGGACGGTCCTGAAAGAACCAGCAAGCTGATGCAGTTGCCAGGCTGAGAACGAACAGAGTTACCCAGCAGAGGATGAGCCTGGGGAGGTATAGAAGAAGGGTAAGATGGTGAAGTGTTGATCATTATTCCCCTAGAAGGAACAGCATTTCCAATGACTTAGAAGTGAGCGAGTAGGGTGAATTTGGAAAGCCAGAAGTAGTTTGTCACAGCAGAAGCACAGAATGCTGTGGAAACATGGAAGAAAGCGAGGCTGAAGCTTCTGAGGGGCTTTGCTGTTTCTGTGAAGGTTTCTGGTTTATTCTCTTGTCCTGCAGGCCGGGGGCGGGGCGCCATTTGCACGCAGAAGAATGACTCTGCCCAGCATGTGGAGGGCAGAGGAGAGAGCAGCACTGGAGGCAGGAAGAGAAGTTAGGAGGCTGCCGCAGGATTCACAGCGAGAGCCATGTGGTGGCAGACACGGACCTCACGGAATAACCTGATGCGGTATTTAGGTCACACGCTTGGCAGGGCCTGGTGGTGAGTGGATATACAGGGTCGTGGCAGGGAAAAGAGGAATCCAGAAAAGCACCCTGATTCTTGGCTTGACAAGGAACCCAGGAAGCTTCCATCCTACAAGTTTCAAGTTTGAGGACCTAGAGGGTGTTGTCTCAGAGAGGTCTGGTAAGTAGGTGCATAAATGGATCTGAAGCCCCAGAAAGTAATTTGGGATGGAGCTAGAGACTTATGAATTATTATAATTCACACTTGTTATACTTGTTACAAGCTTATATTTGTTAAGTAAAGCAAAAGGAGTGATTAAAGCACCCAGGGAGAGGGCGTGGAATGGGAAAAGTGTTTGGGACAGGGTGCTGAGGAACGAAGACTTAAGCAAGGAATTAAAAAAAGAGAAGCCACCGTGAGGCTAAGAGGGGCTGCCAGGGAGGGGAGAACAGGCGAGCGGGTGTGAGGAAGCGGTTAGCAGAGCCGGATGCAGTGCCGCGGAGGGGTTATTAAATAAAATGATCCCCCAAAATGTCTCTGAAATGCAATATTGAAGGAGGTCTGATCTTCACTCGAATAGTTCCAGTAGTGTGCACGGGGCAGCAGTGTGACCGCGATAGGTTGGAAAGTGACCGGGAACTGAGGCTGAGTGGGAGGGATGCGATTCAGAGCACAGGGGGAAGGACTAACCTCCGCCGAGGGAAGGGAGACTTGCTCCAGTGTAAGAGGAGAGGAGGGTGCATTTATGTTTTCATAAAGACAAAATTTCGGCAAGTCTTCAAATATTAGAGAATGATCATCTGACATCTAAATTATAAGAAAGAGCAATTCGAATTCTTGAGTTGTCTTACATGACAGAGACAGGACCAATGAGGAAACTACAGGAAGATTAATTTTGGCTTTACCTAAGGAGGAACTTGGTAATGATGACAGCTACACAAAACAGATTGGTTGTGTTAGTAAATTGTGAGGGCCCTCTTGCCGGTCTGACTGAGACAGTGGCAATAGCCAGGGCAAGAAAGAGTAAAGGATAAACTGGGACATGGGAGCAGGAAGCAGGGGATTCACTAAGCACTTTCTAACACCCCCTCCTGTCCTTGAACTCAGCTTCCCAAACCACGGCGAGCATGTTATGTATCGAGTAACGCCCCTCAATTCCTTTTTGCTGAAGCACTGCCCAACCGCTGGTGGTAAAAATTTCATCTTGCAGACTCAGGCTTCCGATCCCAAAGCAGTCTCAAATAAATTAATATCAGACCTAAAAACTGCATCCTTTCCAGAGCGGGGACTGGAACTAGTGTCCTGACCTATGCCTAGTTTCCAGGTTGTCTGAGTTGAGCCCTAGGATGCTCCCTGGGTACCCACAATGCTGCAGCCTTACCTCCCAATCACCGCAAGTGCCAATCACAGCTGGCACTGTCTCGTTCATTGCTGAGCACCCACTGTGTTCCAGGCACTGTGCTAGGTGCTGACTATATGATAATGAAAGTGCATTCCGTAAGGATACAGATTTGTGTCTGAAAACAGTTCACTGATGTATTCGTAGCACGTAAAACAGTGCCTGGCACAATGTAGGTCTCAATAAATATTTGTTTAATTAATGGCAT
Organism: Indri indri; assembly: GCA_004363605.1. Classification (NCBI taxonomy): domain Eukaryota; kingdom Metazoa; phylum Chordata; class Mammalia; order Primates; family Indriidae; genus Indri; species Indri indri. The sequence goes on from RJWJ010016111.1 coordinate 7,208, forward strand.
AGGCTCTGCCTGTAAGTTGCTTGAATCTAATGTACAGACAAGCGTATGCACTGACAATTCCAGTATAATGTGGCAAGCGTAATTATGGGAAGCTCACAGGAAGCACAGAAGGGGGAAGCACCTTCCTTAGCCTTGGGTTTTTGGTATGCATTCTGGTTCCCAACTAGCACGGGAGCCCAGCGTGAATCCAAATCTGCCTGCCAACCTGCCGGCCTTTGCTGTGCTTCTTTACCTGTAAAGCTGAACCACGTCACTCTACCTCAGTCTACTACCTTCAATCAAGGCAGCCCTGTTGGCTGCCTTGGGACCCCCTCTTTCATCAAGGCACTGCCACCACCATGACCATGAGTGAATGTTGCCCCTAGCAGAGGTAGGCACTTCCATACCAGGTCAGAGTTCCTAGAGAGGTGAACGCCAGTCCCAATTGTACCTTATTAGACATTGTGTCTTGGACAGCTGGACGAGCTCTTCGAGGGCAAGGCACCCTGCCAAGACAGTGCCTCTAGCACCAGCCACACTCCTGCCCCTGTGCTGGCTGCCTTAGGGTCCCAGCGTGACTCACAGGCTGTTCAGGCAAGTTCTCTAGGAATTAACAATGCAGCCACCAGCCCCGGTCACTGCCTTTCCAGCATGTGTTACTGCAATACTGAAATGTCATCACAGGCAGTGGGGAAAGAGCGTGAGTTTGAGCCCCAGACAGCCACTTTGCCTCTTTTGTATAACTTTGGGCAAGTCACTTAAATTCTCTGATTCTCCATCTCTCCTTTCTTTTTGTATCTTTCCCTATTTTGACATACAGACATATTTTGACTTATAGAAAATTTGCAAGAATAGTACAAAGAATTCTCAGAAACCCTTTATCCAGGTTCCCAAAATGTTAAGTTTCTGCAGTTGTTTTACCCTTTCTCAATCTCTGGGTGTGCCTGTATATGCATACACTACACAGATCAATTTTTTTCAGAACCACTTAAGAATAAATTGCAGACAGCATGCTTCTTTCCCCTAAACGCTTTTGTATACAGTTTCTAAAAAACAAGGAATTCTTTAACTTACCACAGTACAATTTTTAAAATCAAGAAATTAACATCGAAACAAATACAATGACCTAATCTGCAGACCTTATTGAGATTTTGTCAATTGTTCTAAAAATCTCCTTTACAGCAAAAGAAAATCCCAGATCATGCATTTCATTCAATTGTCATGTTTTTTTAAAGTCTTCTTTAATCTGGAAAAATTTCTGAGTCTTTCTTTGGATTTCATGATATTGGCATTTTTGTTAAAAAAAAAAAAAAGTTATTTTGTAGAATGTCCCTAAATTTGGGTTAGTCTGATGGATCCTTAAGGTTAGATTCGGATTATTTGCTTTTGGCTGGAATGCAGGGAACCGAAGCCAAATCATTGCCGGTGTGCCATGCAGGAGGTACATGCCGCTGCCGAGTCCCATGACCAGCAATGCTGACTTTGATCATTGCCTAACGTGGTATTTTCCAGGTTTCTCTACTTCAATAGTAGTTTACTCTTTGTATTTAAGGAAAGATCTTGTGGGGATATCCATTTTTCCTTAAACAAGATGAATTATTTATTATAATTGCTGGCAAATGTTGATTGTTACAGTTCCAACATTCTTTCTAGATTTATGAGTTAGCATCGCTCTGTAAGGAAGTTTCCTTTTTTCCCCAATTTGTTTGCTTGTTTGTTTTTTTTTTGTTTGTTTTACTTGAGACTCATGCAATCTTATTAATTCAATTTACTCTTTCTTTTGATTCTCAAATGGTCCCAGGTTTTGCCAATGAGAGCCCCTTCAGGCTGGCTCTTTTATCTTTTTTGGTATGTTCCCATCATCTTTTGATTACTTTCTTACTCTTTGGTACTACGAGATGTCCCAGACTTATCTTGTTCTTTCTGTAATCCCCAACACCACTCCCCGCCCCCAGTCAACCATTTTCCAGAGGAAACTTGGCTTCTTTTAGTGAAGAATGGTATGTAGAAAACAAGAGTTGGTGCTAAAAGGCGAAACCCACTGTTGCTGGGGTTTCATTTCTTCTACGTCCTCTCGGAGGACAGACCCAGGGGGGGTGTCATCTATATTTAATATATACAGTGGGCAGCTATAGGCACAGACACACACACATATACAAACCCACACCCATCTATATCCATTTGTATCTACTTGTCTATGTCCCTGTGAATTCACGCTGCTATTTCCAATTTCTGTCTCCTTTCTAGATTTATCACCATCTTTTCCAACAGAGAGTAATCTGGCCCCTGTTATCAACAATATGTGTATTTATTTATTTGTTTGACCCTATAATATAGAAAAAGTAATTTCAGAATTACTAAGCTATGTTTCTAGAAAAAAAGATGAAAAGAGGTCTACTATTAAATAATTAGAGTTCAGTATTTGTTTAGAGATCTCCTTGCCTTTAGCATGAAGGGAAATAATCTAAATATTGTGTTCAAAATTTGCTTGAGTCAATTTTCCCCCCTCGAGTGTGATTACATTATTTGTTTAATTTATGTAGTTCAGTTCAGTTATTTCTGTTTGTATCCGGTTTTAGGGTTCCCCTCCCTACAAATGTGATTTATTGTCCTTTTTGAGCATGTGAAACATTATGTGTTAAATTGCGCCTGCCCTGCCCGTGATTCATATGTTGAATTTCGTACTTCCGGCATCTCAGAATTTATCCTTACTTGGAAATAGGGTCATTGCAGGTGCAATTAGATAAGTTAAGATGAGGTCACACTGGAGTAGGTGAGTCAATATGATGGGTGGGACACCAATATGATCAGTGTTCTTATAAAAAGGGGGATTTGGACATAGAGACATCCACACAGGGAGGACGCCAGGTGAAGATTGGAGTTTTGGTGCTACTAGCCAGAGAACTACCAGAAGCTAGGAGAGAGGCTTGGAACAGATTCTCCCCTTGTGCCTTCAGAGGAAGTGTGGCCCTGCCAACACCTTGATCTTGGCCTTCTGGCCTCCAGAACTGTGAGACAATAAATATCTGTTATCTAGGCCACTTAGTTTCAAAAGGCTTTAAAAGTCAGGTCTATAGGATAAAAAGTATATTCAGAGAAATGACCCTCCCCCATTTTCTTTATACTTTCTACTCAATTCTCACCATGCCCAGTAGGTACCAACATTTTAGTCTCTGTTTTTTTCTGCCTGTGTTTCTTTTCCCTCAAGCTAGTAGTTCAGTGTATATATTTTTATTTTTTCTGGAAATCACTCCATAGTAGTTCATGCGGATCTTCATTTTTTATGGCTGTGTAGTATTCCATTGTGTGGATAAACCATAGTTTATTCAACTAACCCTCACATGTGTGGACATTTAGGGAGTTTCAAAATTTTCAAATGCAAATAATACCATAACAAACAATCTTGTGCATTTATATTTTTGTGTTGTTGAAGGTATATCTTTAGAGTAGATTCCCAGAAGTGGGATTATTTGATCAAAATGTAAATGTACACATAGTTTTGTTAAGTATTGCAAAATTCCTCTCCAGAAGGCTGCATTCCCTTCAACAATATATGAGAGTTCCTGTTTTTCCACAGCCCGATCAACAGTATGCTATATTTTTTGATGTTTGCTAATTTCCTGACAAATTATATATGAATATTGTTTTAATTTACATTTCTCTTATCATGAGTGAGCTTAACCATCTTTTCATCCATTTTTATATCCTTTTTGTGAATTGTTTGTTCCTGTCTTTTCCCCCATTTTTCATTTGGATTTTTAAGAATCTTTTTAGTCTCAATTGAGAAGAATTTTTTATATATTACAAACATTACCCCTTTCATCTGTGTAATACACTGTAAATATTTTCTTCCACTTTGTCAGTGGTCTTTTGACTTTGTTTATGATGCTTTTTGCCATACAGAAGTTTTTAAATTTTTACATAGGAAAATTTATCTATTTTTTATGATGTCTGGATTTAGAGTCTTAGAAGGCCCTTCCTGGATTAAAGACAAGTTCACTTGTACTTTCTTATTGTACTTGATGGTTTCATTTCAATTTGGAATTTATTCTTATGTGTCATGTGAGGTATGGATCTAATGCTACCTTTTTTCAAATGGCTACCTGTTGTCCCAGAATCATTTATTAAAATTCGCTCTTTGCCTTAGTGATTTGAAATGTTCCCTTTAGCATATGCTACACTTTCATTTCTTTCTGGATTTTCTATTCTATTTAACTTGTCTATCAACATCCACTAGTAACTTTATAGTAAGTTTTAATATCTGGTAGAACTAGTATTCTCTCACAGCTTTTTGAATTGTTTTTCTGGCTATTTTTGTGTGTTTATTTTTCTATATGAAGCTTGTGGGTTTTTTTTAGTGGGATGGCATTAAATTTATAAATTTTCTTAGAGGACTGAGTCATCATCATTTTAGTGATGTTGAATCTTCCAGTCTAAAAATTAGGATGTTTTTCTGTTTATTCAAGTCTGCTTTTATGTTGTTCAGCAGTGTTTAAAGTTTTGCTCATATAGGCTTTGAAAATTTATTGTTAAATTTATTCCTAAATACTTTATCTTCCTTGTTGCTAATGTAAATGGGGCTTTCTCTGCCATTATGTTCTTTCATAGATTATCAGTTGTGTAAATAACTGCTACTGATTTTGGTACGTTAATTTTATAGGCCGCTATGTTACTAAATTCTTTGATTGTTTGAGTTTTGCCATTAATTCTCCAGGATTTTCCAGGTATATGATCATGACATCTGCAAATAGAGATAATTTTATTTCTTCTTTTCCAAATCTCGTGCCCCCGCTTGATTTCTTTTGCCTAATTGCAACGGCTGGCATCGCCAGTGGAATGTTGATAGTAGTGGAAACAGTGGCCAGCCTTGCTTTGTTACTCTTCTTAGTATTTCTCATCAAGTAAGATGCTGGCTTTAAAACTAAGGAATAGATGTTTTATCATGTTAAGAAAGTATTTATCAATTCTTATTTTCTTGAGTATTTATTATTAGAAAAGGGTATTGTGCTAGCAACTAATATGTCATGAAAAAAAGAAAAGGGTATTGGTTTTTTAAGGCCTTTTTTTCAGCATCTATGGAGATAATCATACTATTTTGCTCCTTCAAAATTTTAAAATTGCCTACTATACTGATGAATATTCTATTTTCTAAACAACTTTGCATTTCTGAGATAAATCCTACTTGATCTTGTTGTATACGTTTAAAAGTGGAGTTGGATATTTCCTATTATTTAGAACACTTCCATCAATATTCGTAAGTGATATTGGGCTGCAATTTTCTCTTTTTGTACTGTCTATCTCAGGGTTAAGTATTAATGTTATACTTGCCTCATAAAAAATGACGATGTTTTCCTTCATTTTCAATGCTCTGCAACATATAAAAATGGAGCATTGGGACTGTCTGATCTTTGAAGGTTTGGTAGTGATTTTCAGTCTCTCCAGCACAAAATGGGAACAGGTATACATTCTACGGAGTTGTCAGACCCAATTAAGTTGATGGACTTGGAAGTGCTTTACAAACAGCACATCTCTAGTCACGTGGTGATTATTATAATAGAGGTAAGAACAAAGTATGATGCAGAATGGGTAATTAAACCTCTCTCAATTGGGAAAGAGGTAGATACCTGAGAAGGTTTCACAGAAATTATCTTTTAGTTCAGTTTTGAATGAAGAGTAACATTTTACTGAACCAAGAAGTAAATAGTCCAGAGAAAGGAAAGAGCATAAGTAAAGAAATTGAAACTTATGACTGCAAAATTTACCATATGCATGTAATGATATCCAGTTGACACTTTGACATAAGTTAATTTCTCTGATTCTTTGAGGAAGGTAGGGTAGATGCAATTCCCATCTTAAGGTCAGAGAGGGCAATGACTTCACAGGTAAGTGACAGAGCCTAGCACAGGTCCTGGCACAGAGTAGGTGCTTGATAAATATTGGGGCCATTTTCTAATAATACAAAACCATAATAGGATTTTGTTTCTTTTTGCCCTTCCTCCTGTTCCTCTATTATTTTTGCATATTATGCAATTAATCAATTATTACCAATGTATAGTGTTGTTTTACATAGTGATATGTAAAACATCAACATTTGTGTATCTTTTATCTTCAAAACTACACCGTAGCTCCTTTGGGTAGGTAAAGTAGGCATTTGCTGCTTGGACTCCTTATTAACAGAAACCCAATTTTCATTCTTGTACCTGCTTCTTCAAGTAGCTCATGGGTTTCAAAGGAAGCTGACACCTGTTCCATACCCCACCCCCCACCCCCACCAGTCAGGGGCTCAGATTGTCTTAAGCTGACCAGCACATCCCACTGCCCTGGCCACAGTGATTGGCTCAGGATCCAATGTGAGCCAATAAAACTGGAACCTTCTGGGAAAGAAGCAACCTTGCTCTTTCTCACTGGATCTAACAAGAAGCATGAGTAACCAAATAGGAAACACAAAAGGTGAAACTTGCCGAAAATGGGGCCCCCACAAGAGAACACATTGGAAAATAGAAATAAACCAAACCTTGAGCCACCATTTTAAGCCTCACCGGAAGCCAGCAGACTTCTAGACTTTTCAAATACAGAAACCAATAAATGCTTTTATTCTTAAAAATCAGTTTCCACAATTTTAATAAAATAGACAGTGCTAGTTACAGTAAACAGGTTGGCAAAAAACATTCATTGAGTTTTTGTGAGAATATAAATATAGAGCAGTGTATGCGTTCATTTCTTCATTCAATACACATTTATTGAGCTTCTATAATGCCACAGGTAGATAGTTTTACAGGCAGAAAAATCATGTGAACTACCATTAATATGATTTCAAGTTTATTTTCTTAGAACTTTCTAGGAATGATAATTTATTCTTTCATTTACTCAATTCAACAAATATTTTTTGAGCACCTACCATGTGCTAGTCCAATATTTCTCAGAAATGATTTCCGTTGTGACTAGCAGGATTTGCTTGTGGGAAAAACATTGATTAATAACTATGAAAATGAACTCACATTATCAGTCCAAATTACAAAGCCAAAACTTTGCACCATTGCCCAATTCTTTTTGCTATGCAAATGGAACTACAAAAAAAAAAAAAAGAGAAATGAATGTATTAAGTTAAACTTTCATGTAATTATCGTCAGATTCAATTTGGATTTTATAAGTGGTAAGAAAAATAGCTGAATCTTTAAACATTGTTACATTTCCTTATTATACAAATACAGCCTGTAGAAACTGAAGTGTATTTAAATCTGACTTCATAAGTCCGTGCGCATTGGTCAACAGAGCATTTGTCCTCACAGCACAAAAGGATCACACAATGATGACTGAGCTTGAGAAAATGAATCTTACTTATGTTTGTTTTAAACAGTATGATATATAATCCATCTTAGTAGTAACACAATATTTTGAACCTACATTTGGAAAGGAAATTCCTAAAGCTTAGAATCTTCAGTGAGTTTATAATCTTAGTTAAGTCTTCAAATTATGATAGACACCTGTAAATTGTCTTTTTTAAATAACAGTTTGATCAGCGATTACCTTTAGCTTCACAAACAACATTAGAAATGGTCTTTAGAATAGGCTGCCTGAGACCCAGTTTCACATGTTCTACTGCCAAATGGATATTTCCATTTCAAAATCCTATTGTCAGCTCAAAATCAACGTGCCCAATACTTCAATTAATCTTTCTTTCTCAGTTCCATTCCTAGCCACTCTCACCCTGCCCCCAGGCAATCAGTATCATGACATCAATGCAAATCACTGCATCATCATTCCTGTCATGCATCTATGCACCCACATATAATATATAGTGATATTTATGTGCATGTTAAAAATCTCCATAAGGAGGTTAACATGTATTTTTATTTTTTCACCAACATATTTTTGAGATCTATCATGGTCATTTATCAACCTCTTGTTAATATCTTTAAAGGGCTGATAGTATTTCACCTATTAATAAATTTTTAAAATCCATATTCATATTGGTGGACATTTACATTGCTTCTAATTTATCTCTATTAGAAATAATGCTGCAGGGTATATTTTTGTACACTTTGTCCATGAGTTTCCTTAGGGTGTTCATATACAAGTTGACTTGCTGGGGTTATTGGATATCACAGAGGTACACTTACTAGATATGGTTTTCCAAAGATGTTATGCCAATTTAACTATATCAGCTGAGTTTGAACATTCTCTTTTCTTCACATTTTTGACAACGTTTAGTATTTCATCTACATTTTCAACTTGAAATTCCCTAATCTAAAACCACCTTTGACAAATCTCCAAAACATTATTTGCAACATAATTTGTTATACCACTAGATGCCTCAGCACTCTTTAGGTAATTTGTACTAAAACCCTCTGTGTGCTATAAGACACCATCATGACACACAATCCATTTTAATGAACTAAAGTTTCTAATCACATAGCCAAATACTGAACTCCCTCTCAGATTCCCATGACCAAAATTTTGGCAACTATTTCAGTCCAACTTCCTAAAATATAGCCACTGAAGAATTTTAATTAAGCATGTGTAACCTCTTGTGCAGGCCCCCAAACATCATTCTCCATGGGATACAATTAACAGAATGTGGGGACACAGTCACTTTTATATATTACTGTTGGGACTGAAAATTGATTGATGCATTAACTTTGGTGTGTCATTTGACCACATCTAGTAAAATGAAAAATACACATTGATTGTATTGAGGTTTTTTTTCAGCCAAACTCATTTGGCAAAAAGTACTATAATATTTTATAAGCATTTTAAATTAAATTTCTTTGATTTTTAGTGTGGCTGGACATCTTTTCATAGATATATTGGCCTTCTGTATTTCTTTTTCTTTTTCTTAATTTCCAGTTTATATCTTTTGTTCATTTTTCTTTGGGCTATTTGTATTTCCCTCTTCATATGTAATAGTGCTTTCTATATTAGGGGTACTATTCCCTAGTTTAATTTCCATTATATTTGTGTAAATTTGCAAATAACTTTACACTATTGCTTGTCTAACTTTGGTTATGATGTCTTTGTTCTTTTCGGTCTCTAAATTTGTTCTTATTATAAAATATTGTTTAATTTTTTAAAAGTTTAGGTTTCTGATCCATACGGAATTTTTAATGACATAGTGAAGAACTCCAATTTATATTTTCCATATGGAAAACCATTTATCGAATAATACGTATTTTTTCTACTCATTTTTAATGTTACCTCTGTCTCATACTAAGTTCCAGAAACTGCTTGAGTTTGTATACACTTTATTCTGTCACATTGATCTATTTATCTATTCCCAAACCAATATCGCAATGTTTTAATTACTATAGTTTAATACTAAATCTTGATATCAGGTATAGCAAATCCTTCTCTTAACCTTCTTTTCAAAATTATCTGGGATATTCTTGGACTTCTACTCAAATATCAATTTTGGAATTAGTTTGGTAGATTTTTTCATTGAAAAATATTGATTTGAAAAATTAATTCAGAGAAAATTGACTTCTTTATAACATTGCATCTCTTAGTCTGTGGACATCTGTTCGATTACTCAGTGCCTTTTTAATGTATTTCAACATAGTTTGATAAGTTTTCCACACATAATTGTTTTGTTTTATTCCTGGTAATTTAAGATTTTGTTGCTACTTTAAGTTAGATCTTTATTAGTTTGAGATATTTTCTAATTGGTTATTGGAAAGGGATACTATCAATTTTGTATGTTTGTCTTGTTTCCTGCAACTTCGCTGTATTCTTTTATTGATTCTAATTAGATGGTTATTTCTTTTTATTTTATATGTCATATCATCATGGAATCTGCCAAGAATAACCTATTAACCTTTTATTTGTTATTTTATCTCTTATTCAGCTGGTTAAGACTTTCAATAGAATATTGAATCACAGGCAAGGGGTATTATCACAATTATTTGCAAAGTAGAGTCTAACCATTAAATATATTTGCTTTAGAGTTTGATGCATGATTCTTACTAGATACATAGATTTCCTTTTGTTTATAGGTTGAAATTTTTTCTAAAAGCATGAATTTTGAGGAGTCTCTTAGTTCCTAATTTCTATTAAGATCAGAGTTTTCTCCTTTAATCTGATATATTGTGATTTATATTGATTGATTGTCAAGTACTAAACTATCCTTGCATTCTTAGAATAAATTCTATGATGATGAGTTTATATTTTTTAAATGCATGATTGGGATTAATTTGGTAATATTTTATTTTTATTTTTAAATGTATTTTTACAAGTGAGATTGATCTGTTATTTTATTCTCATTTATTATATTTGTCCAGTTTAGGTATCAATGTATGCCAAACTTGAAAACCAATTGGATAGCTTTTCCTCTTTTTCTGTTCTATAGGATAGCTTGTATATGAGACAGATTATCTGGTCTTTTATGGTTTCATGCAATTTACAATCTGAACCAGATGTGCTTTAGGGAAAATATTTTTTTATTTTTACTGACAGATTGTTTCTTTAATAATTATTAATTTATTTGGGCTTTCTATATCTTCTATTTTTCTTTAAAATTATCTATTGATCAATTTCTCAATTATATGATTTCTAGAATCCTCTACTTCATCTGAATTATACTATTATTTTATTCCTAATGTTGTTTATGTGTGTTTTCTTTCCTTCTTGGTCAGCAGTAGCATTTTCCACATAAGGTAGAGGTTTTCAGATCTGGAAAGATCAATTTTTTTTGCCACTTTCATTTTATATGTAGGGATTTTAGTTTACTTAATGTAAATTTACACCAGCAATCTATTTGCTTTCTTTAAGGAGATTCTTTTAAACAACAGGCTTTCTGTTTTATTAACCAAATTCAGTATCAGCAAGGCCAAAGCCTCACCTGGTCATGGCAAGGTTGGAATATATAGTGTGGGGAGAAAACAGAGTCAGTACCCAGATATTTCTGGACAATATCTCTGCCTCAAGCTGACCAGCATTCTGAAAAGTCCCTTTTCCTATATTAGGTAACCTATTTTTTTTTTTATCTCCTTTTGATTTTTAAGAATTTTATCTTTATCATCATTATTTTTTGATTTCTGTATGTTTTGTCCAGGTTTGGGTTATTTCATTTATTTCACTTGACATTTGCTAAGCCCTTTAATCTGGAACACACATGCCTCTGCTGTTCCAGAAACCCTTCAGCTGTTGTATCCACATATTTTCTCTCCCTCATTCTTATTGGTATATATATCCTTGTAGACTCTGATTAAATGGGTGTTGGGGCTTCTCAATGTATCTTTCATGGATCAACTTGTCTTCTATATTTTCCATCTCTTTTTGTGTGGTGAATTCTGAGTGAGTTTCTCAATTCTTTTTTTATGTCATTAATCTTTCTCTTTAGCCGTATTTAGACCACCAATTATCTTGTCTACTTAGCTTTTTATAGCAATGGCTGTATTTTTCATTTCCATGATTTCTAAATCTGTTACATTTGTATGATTACCAACTGTGCTTGTTGCAGAGATGATGCCTCCTATTTTTCTATTTGAAGGAAAATATGGAATATTTATATTTTTGTTTTAAAAACCGCTGTCTTATTTTCTATCTCTGTAGTTGAAATTCTTCCATATCTTGAATGTGCCGTCTTCCTTAGAGATATGTATGTTCAATTGGTTTGTCATTTTTGGAAGAGCTATTTTATGTAAAAATTTTTTGTGAATGCTTTGCTCTGATTTGTGGGTTTATGTTTTCCTTCGACCATCTCTTCATGTTGCGGAGCCCAGACCACATCTTCCATTAGAGCTCCTTGAGAAGGCTCTTCTGTGTTGGGAAGGGTAGGGGTGGTACTGGAGCACAGAAAGGCAAGGGGAAGCCACTTAGAGACTCCTTTTCCACGGAGCCACATCTGGGATCTCACCACTTCCTGTAGACTCCTTATTTTCCTCCAAGCTGTGTGGCTCCCAGAAAATGCAAAGCCCTTCACTCACTTTAGGTCCTTGGGGAAATCCTAGATACCACCCAGAGCCTGGGCCTGGGGTGACAGGATTGGGGGAAGCTAGATTACCCCTCCACAGGACTGAGCCAGGGAGGCAAGTCAAGGCCAGCAGGAGGCACTCTGCCTACAGCAGCTCCTCGATGGCCCCACAAAGTGAGCCTGTTGAGAGGAGAAGCAACTAGATTCACATCAAATCTTCCTGTGACCTTGGCCAACAAAGACTGGTCTGAGGGCAGCTAGCTTAAAGGTCTGCTCCTGGTGATAATATCCTCTTTTGTGAGTAGAAGCTTCATCGTGTGGCTGAGATCTGCTGCTGGCTTTGGCACAAAGCTTCCTGGCATTTGGTAAGACCAGAAGCAGGCATGAAACTACCTTCCAAGGAATAATCTAGCCCAAAGATTCGGCACAGAAGAATGGAGGAAAATGAGAGGAGAGCAGTAGCCAAATAAATATAATTCTACATTGGAAGGATGCTAACAGTAGGGACAGAACCCCCACCTTTGTTCTTTGTACCTGTCTGTAAACAAATACTTGTGTCTCAGTTGCTCAATTGTACAGTGACATGCTGTACTTATGCAGGGCTTAACATATCATACCATACTATGGCCATTAGAAAAACTTCTGAACTATTTTACCAAATAGTAAAATTTTTTTGCCTAATGCCAGCCTTCATTTTATTAGCATTCTAGTAATCTTGTGATAGCAGTTTCCTAGAAAGAGATGCTTATAATTCACAACCAGGTACCACTGATCCACTTGTTAGAAGACTTGCTGACTACTTTGAATTTGCTAGAAAATAAACTGCAAGTCTAACTTGACAACTCCTGTATAAATCTTAATTTACTAAAATTACTTTTTAGTGTCAGATAAGAGACTGAAAATCTGAAATCTTCAGGGAATAAAAGAGCAGCAAATTAAGAAAAAAAATCACAAAACATTTTGGAGGAAAGCATACAGGTAGCTATTATAGGATTAAATATATTATTAATGACATTTGACATTATCTTCTGGAAATGACCAGTTAAAACCTAACTCAGTCTCAGAGTTACTGAGAATCAAAAGTTATTCTTATGCTCCCAAACCATTCAAGATGTAGAATGGTCCTCAGTGGAGAAAGCCACTGTGACTATAAAAATAGTCATATGACATAGTAGGCACCACCTCATCCAATTCCCATGTATTCTTTTTCCTGGACTCCACTGACCCACTGGATGCAGATGGTTTGGAATACACTTCTATGTAGTGGGCCTCTTTGACTGCACAGGTGGTGTTAGTTATCCAGATAACCAGGAGGCCTATCAAGGAAAGGGAAAGGGCAGCTAGATTGCAAGATTACAAATCTCTGTGATTATTTATTGTTTGTTTTTAAATCATAGCCAGCATGTTTTCACATTTAAGACTGATTGATACTAAACACTCATGAAAGGAAAAAAAAATCAGTTTCAGTCATATTACCAAGGTAGAAATTACATTTTTTTATATGAAAAGAAAAAAAGACACCACCATATCATGCATTACTGGACAATGTACACAGAGCCTTTATGCACCATGGCTTGGATGACAATCGCCGAATTTTCTATGCACTTTTTCCTTTGGAGTGTCCTGAGTTCCAGCAAACTAGGCCGGGCTTCATTTCTATTCCCACTTAGGGTTTTGTCCATTCGACAGCCCTCTAGAGAACATAGTGTGTGGCAGACAATGACTTTTCACAAGCCACTTTGAGATTGTTCACGTGCCTGTGTGCCCATGCCAGGCCATGCTAGGGAACAGATCTGCCCCCAACTCCCACACCCACCAAGACAGTGTCCCATTTGTGCATCTCCATCTGGATTCTTTCTGTCACTGTGAAACTGAAGGGTTTTTAAATCCCCTCATTTCCCACTGCAATTAAAATAGTTGATGCCCAGAGAAGAGGGAGGTGAGATCTAGTGGAGACTTTGGAAAGAGACAATTTACCTCTAATGCTTCTTCCCTAGGGTGGATCTTTCTGCCCCTAGGAACTCAGACCCACGCTCAGCCTGGTTGGGAATTCTAACATCTGCAGATGGTTCTATCTTTTCCTTGTAAATGTCAAGGAGATCCCCTAGATCTACATTGTCCAATGCAGTAGCCAGTAATTTAAATTTAAATTGATTAAAATTAAATTAAAAATTCAGTTCTTCAATCACAGTAGCCGCATTTCAAGAGCTCAATGGCCACACATAGCTAGTGGCTACTGTATAGCACAGCACAGATATTATAGAACATTTCCAGCACTGCAGAAAGTTCTATTGGACAGAGCTATTCTATGACATACATAGAGCATTTCCATTCTAGCAGCAAAATTTGGCCCTGAGAAGAGACATGTTGTCTTTTGACGAGATGAATATCTTGGGAAGTCATTTGAGATGGAGCAAGGTGATACCCTGAAGGGACAAGATTAGACAACAAAGGACAGTTGTTCTTCAGGCAGCTAAGAGTTTGCTTTGATTATTAGTACAAGTTAGCTGTGGTCTGAATCCGATGGGCTTGGAACACACAGGGGATTTTTTAGAGGCTGCGTACGGAGAAGGTGAAGAAGAGGAAAGAGACCTGGCCATGAGCAGCAGCCAGGGGACAAAGCCAGTCTGTCTAAAGAGGGGATGGAGTAGTGTGCTAGGGCGAGTACGATGCCATCCTCTCCCTCATATTCTAAAAAAAGCCTTGTGTAAAATATGCTTTACTCATGAACACTTTGGGACTTTAAATGTTTTTGCTGAGTCTGCTCTCAACACCAGCACAGGGAATGCACAGTGTGTCCAATTACATTCAGTTTAAACATTTCACTCCCTTGCTACTTGGTATCCTCCTTTTCCAAGGCAATCTGTGCATATCTTTTCCTTACGACATCAAAGGCTTTGATAGGCTGGATCAGTTCAATGATCAATCCCTTCCAAGGCGTGCCAGTGTCTGACACTTCCCCAGAGTCTTCCAACTTGCAGCTAATTTGGTGGATTGCAGCTGACTGCTTTGAGGCAAGGAAAAACAAATTTGTTTTTTCTCCTCATTTAACAAATATTTGTTGCGCACCTAATATGTCTGATATGTCCCAGACACTGTTCTAGGACTGGCTGTATAGCAATGAACAAAACCATATTCCTACCTTGAAATAGCTTAAATCTCTTCTCCTTTTATGCCCTGTAATCTACCCAACAACAGTTCATTAAAAATATGTTAATAACAACTACTAGATACATTGCTTTACCTTGGTTACACCTGAACATTCTAAACATTATTTAATTTAATCATTGCCATTTATTTATAAGGTAGAGTAAAAAGCGTTCTCTGGGTCACAAAGTTAAAAAGAGGCAGAAGCAGTGTTCCAACACAAACTTCCTCCTTTCTGTCTTCCTTTCGCCCCCTCTTGAGGAATTAGATGCTTAGATAAATCAGAGAGTGGAAGGTAAGAGAAAAATCAGATGTGTCCTTTGCTTTTGCATTTTCCATAGTGCCTAGCATGCTATCTCAGAGCCTAGCAAAATTGCCTGACACATAGTAGGCACTCAGTAAATACTTGTCAGCTGGTTACATGAATGGCTAGATAGATGATTGGGTAACCGATGTCCTGTGCACAGTAGGCACTTGATCTGTGTTTGTTGTTAAAAGCTACTCCAGAAGTAGGATAAAACTAAATTTTTCTAAATTCAAATGAGCTTACTGACCACCTTAATTTAGATCTCAATTATACAAATTATTTTGTTGCAACAACTTAGGAGTTGATATGCATTGCAAAAATATAATTAATGTTAATAGATGCTTATTAATAGTGTAAATGACAATTCTTAGTGTTGGAGGGCTACAGTAAAACGGGTACTCTCGAACTTCGGGTGGAAGAATAAATGGGTACAAACTTTCTGAAAAGCAACTCGGAAATATTTTTCAATAATCAAAAAACAGTCGCACTAAATGACCTAACGATTCCAATTCTAGTGATCCATTTTAAAGAAATATCTGAGAATGAAAATGAAGATCCATCTAATGTGTATCTACTTAATGTGGGAAAAAGTACAAAGAACTGAAGCATCAATAATAAGGTAATAAATAAGTTATAATTTATTTATATTACAGAAAAATGTACAGCCATTAAAAAACATGTTTAAAATATGTTTAATAAAATGTATAGGAGATAATGTTGAGTAAAAAAAAGTAGAATTTAAGACCATAGTATAATCCAAAGTATTCAAAAAATACACACACACACACACACACACACACGCACACACACAATGACCCTGAATTGTAAGATTATGAGTTATCTTAATTTTCTTCTTCATACTTTTTGCATATTCCTATTTTTGAACAATGAAGAATTTATAACTGTGGTAATCTCCAAGAGTATTAATATAAAGAAATACACAGGAATAGTAAAGAGATATGAGCCTACTTTTAAATCGCTGAATATGATATTACACCAGCTTTTAAAATATCAGCTAGATTAACACACTGATATATTGTAAAGATGTCATTTAAAATGATTGGTTGGAATAATATTTTTAGTTCCATCTTGTTTGCATTATTGGGCACACGGGGATAGCGGTGGTGAACACTCTTTAAGAAGAAAGTCAGGTGGTCATTAACTCTGTCTTTTAGGATGTGTCTGGGCCTCTTGTTACTGAACTACCAGAACACTTACAGAATAAAAAAAAAAATTAAATAAACAGGCAAGGCAAGTAAGAAATAATAAATGGAAAAGTTGTAATCTTATTGTCCTCTATTAAAAATACACAACATTACCAAATTTTTACGTATTTTATGAGGACAATTTTTACAGTAGAAATTTTATTTGAAGAATTATATTATCTTCATATCAACCAAATTGTACTTCCTTCCTTTTCTGACAATTTTTGCCACAGCCATATCTATAGATGCTTTTGCTATGCGTTTATTTACCTAGCAATTCATGTTTCTAAAGTTTATACAGCAACCACTTTAGGAAATGCTTTCATTTTTCCTCAGATGTTTGTCATAAGCAAAAATCTCCATTTCATAATATATATGTTCACACTTTTATAGGACAATCTCTACAGTGCTAGTGATACTAAACAGCTTTAGAATTTATCAATTCAGCTACTAAGGTAAATTTGTTGAACAAAACTCATAAAATTTTAAATAAGAGTCTAATGTTCAGACCGCAAATGTGAAAATAGTCCTCGTATATTTTGGAATCATTGTCAGCAAAAGTAAAGATACTGTTCATTCATTTGAGATAAAATTCTTTTAAGAAAAGCATTATTACTGGAGTATGTAAATGGATTTAAATTGTAAAATAACACAATGGTATAATAACTTTAAAGCGTATTTATGAAAAAGTTATGTAGAATATAAAAGTATTATCTTTCTTTAAAATATGAAAATTTTAGTCCTGGAAAATACGCATTAAAATACTGAATATGATTCTACCGACTTATGATTTTATGTAGGACACTGGAAAAGTTAGTTAAATGAGTCTTTGAGAAGATTTTATGTATCATTTAAGGCAATAAAAACTGAAGTGAATATTTAGTTGATAGGTCCGACATACATTATTTTTGCACCAAAACATGCACTCTCATTGAATTTTTAATTTTGTGTCAAGAGATGTCATCAAATAGATAACAGTAATCATTTTAATGAGTAAAGGCGGAAAACCACAGATTATTCTTGAGATTAGGAGAAAAAAATAAAGAGAAGGAGTAACACAATAGTAATTACCTGAGCAGATGGATTTCTAATCCTAGAAATAAACATGCTAATTAAGCTACACTACAGAATGACATGATATTAAGGTCTTCTGAGTCTGGAGAGATTGTTATTCTGATTTACTAGTGGAACTTAATTCTCATTATATTAAAAAGTACTTAATCAACCCAATCTTTTTTAATTAACAAATTTATTTAGGCAGTTTTAATGTTTCTATAAATTTCTTCCATAAGTATGAGTTTTACAGGGACACACTTCCTCATCAGTGTATTCATGGTTTGCTCAGTATCTGCATTTTTCATAGAGCAGAATTGAGTTTTGTTGCATCTTTAGCAAGACACTCTTTCCTGTGTGCTATCAGTGGGGTTTTCAGTAGGGAATTGAAGATCAGAAAGCTGACACTTTCATAGCTATCCTATGCAGCCTTCCCTTAAAGATGACAAATCTTCATTAGTAATCGGAATTCACAGTCCCTTGACTGATCTAGGTGAGCTACGTGTTTTGTTACTTCCATGAACAAACATTTTGAAAGAAATTAACAGGAAGAATGGGAATAATGGATGGGATACAAAAGTTTGTGTGAATAAGTAACGTGAGGAAGAAGCAAGGGCCCCAGGATCATTATTTTAATGCTTACATGGTGCATGACAAGTTAAATTTTCTAAACCAGGAACTGACCAATACAACAGAGTTTTTGGAAGGTCACCTGGAAACATAAAATTAGCATGACATTTCTTAGCGGGAGAATGAATGTCTTTATGGAAGAAAAAAATTTTGTTTGGTACAAAGATTCACCTGGGAGAGAATTCTAGGAGATGGTTTAGTTTAGTTTCTAATTGTCCCCAAAAATATTTGTGAGGGAGGAGAGTGTATGTTACTTTCTTGCCCTTTTCCTGTTTATATTTTAGTTGTAACCGTGGTACGCACTTATTTTATATCAGGAGATATTTTAACTCTATTAAAACGTGGCAAATATTTAACATAGTTATAAAAATTTAACTCACCTCAGTTTAAATCCAATTCAATAAGCATTTATTGAATGACAATGATATAAAAAATAGGCTTGGTGACGCAGAGCTATACAAACTTAAAAAAAAAAGATAGTCCCAACCACTTACCCCCTTGCTACTCAAAGTATGATCTACGGACCAGTAGTACTAGCATTTTCTGGGAATTGCTGGAAGTACGGAATCTCAGCCTTCGCTCCAGCCCTCTCAACCAAAATCTGCATTGTAACCAGATGTCTAGGTAAATCAAATTCATATTACATTTTAAAAATCACTGTGTTAGAAGACCACAGTCTAAGGAAAAAAAATAGATACTGATATTTTTTAAAAAGGCAGTGGTTTCATAAGAAATGCTCTAACACAGAACAAATACTGCGGGACAACAATAGAAGGTAATTCTGCTGCAGGAATTCACAGCAGTTTGTATCTGCCCTCTTCTACCTTATCCTTTCCATACGTCAGCATCTTCTAAAGTGTGTCTCTGGTTAAGTACATTTGAGAAACAGCACATAATGTACATTACAGCTTAGAGATGTCTTGTTTACAATAGTATGTTAAAGATTCTGAGAAGTCCTAAAATAAATAAGTCTGTTTTACTTAGACCGAGGATTCCACAGATAAACACAAAACTTTTTTTTCCTTGCATGGCACAGTTACATCCATTAGAACCAGTGTTTTATGGAACACACTTTGGGAAACACTGCATTTTATGAGCTTGCAACATTTTGCTCCAGAATTCTTTACTAGGGTTGTTCTGCTCTCCATTAACTTCTCTTTTTCATTTTATAGTTATAAAGTATAATGAATACATATAACCTTAAATATAAGTATCAACAAAAAATAAAATTTAGATCTGACACAATGTATGTTATAGTATAGAAATTCTGAAGCAAATTAATCCAGATGTTCTATTAAAAGTCATCCAGATCTGGATAGATAAAGTTGTCTTTGAACAAGCAGTATGCTAACGTCTGGCCTCCACATATCATTGAAATTAAGCCGGATCCTGCAAGTAAATGAAAGGGAGGTTTTGGTTAACTATCAATAATGAATAATTCATTGGTGAGATTATGAATAAGAACCAATTGTCATGACTAAAATAATGTTTCCGAAACTGACATAGCATTTGAAATAGAGTAGTTTATAGATTCAGCTAAGAGAGTGTAGGTATACAGTCTGAGGCTGGTAAATTGTTGAAATTTAAAACTTCCTTCAGGGAATAGGTGCATGGTTCTGTCAAATTAGTAGTAAGGAATTCTTAAAACTCAGAAATTCAAAGGCAATGAAGTCAAAGCACATGGCAAGCTATTCACAATTCTCAATTCTTTTAGCACTTCGACCTACCATTTGTTTGTGTTTTTCCTATTTAAATATATATTTTTATAAGATGTTTTCCCTCTAATTATAAAAGAAAAGCATGCTCACTAACTTGGGAAATATTTTTAAGTATAGGAAATATTTTAACAACCAGAATTTCACCTACCTGAGCTAGTTGGCTTTATGAAAATGTATTTAGTTATGATTTTATTGACCCAATGACTCTTGTTTGTTTTAAAATATTGATCTGACTTTCCAGAGCTTTCATAAATATATTGTTTCTTGTGTGGCAGGAACAGCATAACTGCCATAAAAGGTATGAGGTAAGATCCCTGACAGGACTGCACAACTTCCTCACACAAAGACACGTGTCCAATGTGAGACCATGAGATAGAATTTCCTGGATGTTTAGCCACTGTTCTCTTATATCAAAATTTTTTACTCAAATAAAAACAAAGAAGGCTACCTCAAATGTCATGTGGCAACTGTCCTCTGAGTAATACAACCTTGGATATTGAAACTCAAATAGTCACCCAACTATTTGAGCAAATTCTATTGGCCATCCTGTTGTGCCTGAGTCAACTCTCCTTGGCATCAAGGTGGCATTTGCCATATAGTCACGGGCTAAGGCACAGAAAATTTTGTGGCATTGTGAATAAAATCCAAAAAGGATAAATTCTTGTTTTCTAGAGAGAAAAGATCATTTCCACTTACGCTTATAGCATTTCTTTCAGTACCTTTTCTCTGACTTATTAAAAATTTATATCTTTGAAAGATTTATGCAAAATAAAACATCAGTACTTTCTACATGTTTTTTCTGTATGTTCCAAACAATACTGGAGAAAATTACACATCTAAGATTTAACAGACATACGAGGTAAGTGGAGAATTGAACTCTAGCAAAGGGGGCTGATAGGAAATATAAATATAAATATAGATATAAATATAAATAATACTGGTACTATAAACAGCTAACTTGACAAGATACTGTAGTCTGTATTTTGCTTACGCTACAGAAAAATCTTTAGAAAAGTCCACTTTCACTTGGTTAATTTTCTTATTAGATATATGATTGATGAATTTAGTTCAATATGCAAGCAGAATAAAATAATTGAAATAGTTTTCACTGCTTCTTGTACTACTACAAAGACAGTAATGCCATGCATGAAGAACAGATAATATGTCACAAATATATGTCTGGTGTGTTATTTACTGTAATTTTAGAATGATAAAGTCTTTGAATGGTCTTCTGATCCAAATACCTGACCCACATAAAAATATTTTTATGCCCCACCTTATATATAAGTCTATATTTATATTATATAAATATCATGTAATATACATATTAATATATTTGTAATATCTGTATAATACATAATACTATGTGCATATATATATATAAAATTATCTATAACAAGTAATTATCTATATTCTTTTTTAACCCTCCCAGGGTGAAAATTAAACAGCCTCCCTTGGTAGTCCACTGGAGTGTGTTCTCTGTCAGGAGCCCAAATATACTCATTACATGTCAGGAAAATCTCTGCTACTTAATTTCACCTCATTTAATTCTCACACAAAATTGATGATCTACTGTGTGCCAGCCACTGTGCTGGGGACTGAATATTTTATTATGAACACTTTAGCTCTTAAAAATTTTTTTAAATACTTGAAAATGAAAATTAAGCTATTCTATAATGTTCTTTTCAAAAGGCTAAGCAAGATTTTACTATTTTCCAATTGAGTTTAGAAATAAATACTTTGACTATTCAAATCTTCTTTCCTAAGTCATGTCTTATATGTTTGCATCTATTTGATTTGGAAGCAATAATCATGGAACTAGAAAGTGACAAGGAAGTCCTATCAGAGCTTGTGATATGAATTGATCAGTCTGTCTTTTTTTCTTTTCTTTTACTCTTCCCTTTGCCTAAATGGTGTTCGTCTCTATAAATTTCTTTAAGCTCTGCTCTTAACCTTGTACATTCTCTGTCTTAGAGATAACCACTGCAGAGCCAGCAACCATCACATCTTTGCAGTAGTAGCTTCAAGATTTCTATGTAGGAGTCTCTGGGGTGGCCATCTATGTTGCAAGAAAAGACTGGTTAGAGGATTCACTTTAATGGCTGTGAGAATTCTACTAAATTATCTAATTCTACAAGCTGCAGTTTCTATATTTGCAAAATTGGAATAGAATACGCATCTCACAAAATTGTAATAATGGTTAGTGAGATAAATGCAATGTCCCTGGCTCGTATTATGCAGATCAATAAGTGGTAAGTACTATTAATGTTGTGTAGGCCGTTAAAATTGAGTGGCAATACCAGAACGTATTCGAGTATGCTTGCTGTTGTCAGAACAGATTGAAGATATTAGACAAAATTACTGCCAAATCAATAAAAGCAATTTTTAAAAAGTATTATATGATCTTTATATTTGAAAGCCAGATATAACAGATTTAGAAGTAAATAGTTTCCATAGTTAACAAATGTTGAAATCTGTTTAGAAGCATCCAAATTTGCTTTATGTGGCAGTTGATTAGCACAAGTAAATGTTAATATTGTGATATTGCATTTCTTTCCTAAATTTCTAATTATTATTACATAAAATAATTAAGAAAGAAAGTAATTAAAAGTGATATTGTAACAATCTCATTTTCTATAGTTTGCTATTTTATATCTTAATTTTCTTATTTCATAAAATAGAGTTCTATGGAAAACATATTATTTACATGGGATTATTTAAAACTAAGACAGAACTAAATGTAGGTGGCTACTTCTAGAAAATGATATTAGAAAACAACAGGGAGATTAAAGTTAGACACCTTGAAGAATTTCTCAATTGTAAGAACTTGAAAATACTGTAAAGGCATAAAATGTACTGACCTTGTTTCAAGTTAGGGGTTGCATAAGAGAATAAAAAAGGTTCAGAATGTTCTGTATGCCATTGCTGCTCAAAGTATGGGCCATGGGCCAGCAGGGCCAGCATTGCTTAGACCCTACCCAGACTAATTAACTTTTGCAAGATCTTCAGGTAATTTGCACGCATTAAGCACATTATAGTTTGAGAAAGTCTGCTGTAAGCTACACTTTGAGGCCCTTTATACTAATAGGGGGGAAAAGAACAGAGGCTAATTTACCTTAGTATAGTCTTATGTTCTTTGTTCAATACCCGGGAGCTCTTTTCACCCTTTACTAGTTTCAATGTACAATCATTTCTGTTGTTTATTCCACTTCCTTCATCATACTCTTGTCTTTATAGAGACAAATCTCACTTCCTGACTATTTCACTTGAATCCTTCTATGGAGGGCAGTTCCCTCCGGTGATCTATAAATTAGGTTTTAGGCTCTTAAAAATTCTGCTAAAAATTCAACCTTTTGAGAGTCCATGAATGTTAAAAGAGGATTTATTTATATTAAGTTGTAGACAAAAAGAAGTTAGAGGAAGCTGTGTCTTGGGACATAAGAATAAATGAAATGTAGTCCCATGATTGGACGTGAGAGCATGAAGCTCTGTGAATAGATGAGGAGATGTCAGAGAAGCAAAGAAGAAGAACTGTATTATTTGGCATCTCATACTGTTGCTGGGTCTACCCTGGTGACCCACTCGTACAGTGGAACATTTGATGCACCTGTGTGCATATGAGCAAGAGTCTGTATGTGGATTCCATTAAAAGTGCAAAATTTGTCCCTGAAATACTTTTTAAAGAAAGTTATGTCTACTCTAGTTTCCCTACTCAGGGTAACTCAGTCCTCACCCTCTGCCATGAGGGAAAAATGATGGGGAAAGAGAGAAAAAACTAGTGTAGATTAGACTTGGAGGCAAGATAAGGAAATCTGTGGCTTAATGAAAACTTTGCCGGGATGTAGAGTCTTTGAAGGTGTTCACTCACTTCAGCACCCCCTTTATTGCTCAACATATGAAGTCAAGTCTATGTCATTTCTTTATAAATGCAAATTTTGTTAAGAGGAGAAGTAAAGTATGCTATATTTCTCACATGTCTATTCACTGACCTATTTTTGCTTCCAAGTACATGTTAAGATGGCACCTTCTCTCATGTGGATTCTATCTGGGCTGACCTAAGAATATATTTGGGCCAAAAGAAACAACCAGTGGAGTCTATCTTCAGTGAAATGTGTGTTTTTTCATTATTTCAGACATCATCATTATTATTATCTTAGATAATACTATTATAAAATCTGTCTGAGATAATAAAATCTATTTCCAAAAGTTGTTCTATTTAACATTATTTTTGTGCATTAGAGAATTTAAACTGGAACAATTCCAATACACCTAAAGCAGCCCACCAATGTTATGTCAAGGGGAATTCCGACATAACTGCAATAAAAAAAAAAAAGGTGTTCATTTTTTTAAAACATACTTTTTTTTTAACTTATGAAGAAATACTTGTTTGGTGAAATCATACCCACATAACAAAGAGAAAGTTTATCCACATTCATGAAATCAGGTAGTCCCAAAGTTATACTTAAGTCATGATCTCAAAGGTTATGTATTAAGTCAGATATTTGTAACTTGCTCCTGGAAATGATGATAATTGTCGAGTTCTTACATCAGCTCACAACATTGACTGGAAGTGACATGCAGCAGTGATGGGCCTAAGAATGAATCCTCAATGTCTGAGTCCCCCCAGAATTCTAACCACTTCACTCCGAACTCAGTGCTATCCAGCAATCATTTGTTAAGTATTTTTGATGTGCCATATGTTAGATAATTAACTCATAATTTTTCTGGTCCAGAACCTAAAGCACATGTCAACCCTGAAGATAAAACCACCTTATGCCCCCAAGCCCTTTTACAAATATCCTGTGGCTGATTTGCATAGAAACTTAAGTCCTAAAGTAAAACAGAAATTTGAGATGGTGGAAGGGTGGGGTGGGGGCCAGCTGTGGGAGAGGGGCAGGATCCAGTGATTCTCTGAGTTCCTGAGGGAGAGTTTGTATCTGAGGAAATTGATGCTAGCGAGTTAACATACTAGTATTGTCAAATAGCATTGAAGCTGGGAAGCTGCAATTTATTTGGAAATTGTGTGTTCTTAAACTGGAGACAGATTTACTCCAATGGAGGAGTAAATTCTGAACGGAGGGATGAATGAATGGATGAAATGATCATTCATTTACTGAGTAATGATTATATGCTAGACACTGTGAGGGAATTTCTCATTGTCTCACTGAAACTTCACCCCGTCTCCTCCATTTTATAAAGGAGGAAACAGATGTGAGAGACGTGACTTGTACAAGACCTTGTCTAACACCTAGTAAAGGGTAGAACTGGAATTTGATCCATTTTCTTTTGACTCCAAAGACCACAGATAGAAATAAAAACCCCTTAGTCTAAAAACTGATATTCTTGTTAAAATAACTATTGTTGGACAGGTTTCCTTGGGTCCCATTTTCCCCAGTTTCTGCCTCTTGGAAGGATTTGGGAGGAAAAATAAGTCTTACAGAAGCAAACACTGTACAAGTTGCTGACAAGTTGAATGTGAAAGGAGAATAGGAAACACCTACATTTTAGTACAGTTCTGAATTGGAAGATGGAGCTGTAGAAGAACTTGTCAGGGAAGGGAGGAGTGAAGAACTTTTATCATCATTTCTTATTATTTAGCCATCATAGGAGAATAGGCATACAACAAAGTTCTACTTAGGAAGTGATTTAGGTACAACATCAGATTCAATATGCTTTCTTTGTTTCTGTTGTTTTATTTTGCTTACCAGTTGAAGTGATGGCAACATGAAGAATAGTTACTAGAATAGCATAATCCCAAACCCATTCTTCCACAACCAGAACAAAAAGCAATCCACAAACGAAGTAGGTGACCTCTGTTGAGACTAATAGAACTGCAAATAAAAGGAAGAATATCACCATTTAGGACTAGAGCAACCAACAATTCTGAAATACAGCTAGTAACAAGACTATGAAAACTTACTCTGGGAAGAAATGTAACTTACGTAAGAATTTTTAAAATGCTCCATCTCTTAACAATCCTCATATTTGGGTAAAAATTTTTAACATATTCCATCTTTTAATAATTCTTACATTTATAGAAAAATAACTATATAATCTGTATTTCACATTCTTTGCACTCAACACTTTAGAAGGTGAAATACAATAAGGAAATGTTGCAATATAACCAATGCATGCAAATCGGTAATTGGATTGCAAATCTCATTTTAAGATGAATTAAAAACTAATGAAAAAATTCAGTTCTAAGTTTTCAGAAATGGAAAAAATCAAATGTAAGAGTTTATTGAACTATAACATTTCCTTGGTACCAAGCACTGACTAACTTGGAAATGAATTCCTTTGTGTCTTTGTAATAAAGTTGTATGTTCAGATAGTTATCTGGGAAACATAACTGATAACCATGGATGAAAGAAAGCCTCATAAATGACAGGTGTGAATGGAGATACTCGTCTAAATCCACTGTGTCACAGAGAAGTTTCCCTGAACATGTATAAAGAACTAGATATTTACAGGTTAGGACCGAAATCTCTAAGAGCCGTGAACATGTGGTAAGTGCACCATTTGTCTTGTCTTTGGTATGGACTACTCTCCAAAGGAGAGATTCATCAAATGTTAAAGTGCCAAATATATGTGATATACCACCAAGGTCCCTTTGTAAATTATGCTTTCCATACAAATTACCTTTCTTTCCTTTTAAAACACAGGAAATAATTGGTATGTTCATACAATTCAGGAATCAATAAATCTAGGCAGACAAACTCTGTATTTTTCAAAGCAAAAGTGCAATAATCACCTTATGTCCTATTGTGCAGAAGTAATTTATTATCCAACAAGCCAGTGACTGTCTAGTGGGTAAGCAAGACACTTAAGTCGGCAAGTCCCAGGCGGAATCTTTTTAAAGGCCTCACACTTATTCCTCTTCAATTCTATTTAATTTAACTCAATAGGTTTCAAAAGTTGAGTGGAGAATGCGTACTAACTCTTTTTCCATTGCACAGGAATTCCTTTGTGCAAAACAGATCAGTTCAGCATGTCCTGCCATCTAAACTCAAGGAAGGAGCTGTCCTGTGGTATCAAATTGATCATATTGACACCACCTCTTCCCATCACACTTCACTCCTTCTCCCACCACTGGCTTAAAGAATCTCCACATTTTCTATTGCATAGGGAAATAGAGCCGCTTCTTTTGTCAGAATTTAGAGATTTTATAGGTTAACTCATAATTGCTTAGAGAAAGTGATTTTAGTCTCGCACAAGATGTATTGGCATATATTGACATAGAATTATGCTTTGTTAATGTTTTGAAAGAAAGCATGATTTAAAGGAAGTAGCACAAAATTGGAAGCAGGGAAACCAGCATTCTAGCCTCACCTTTACAACTTAAGAATTATAAGAGCTTGAGCAGGATTTTAAACTCTACATCAGTCTATTTCCTTCTCCATTAATTGGGAAATGGAGTACCAGCTTATCTATCTCAAAAAATTATGGAGAGGATTTTAATTTAAAATGAAAGGAATTTGCAAACTATTCTCTGCAATGCAAAGGAAAGATGTTAGCAATCAAAATGTTTTAACTAGACACACACTTTTCAGTGTCCTTGCTAAAACTGATCTCCTCGGTGACAAAATTATTGAAACAGATGGGAAACCTGACCCTAAATACATGCCCAAGGCTCTGAGATTACTCTTACATTTTATCTCCAAGGTTAAACAAGTCTAGATTCTCAAAGCAACAACTTTCAAGAGTTATGGCTCTTATCTACCCAACCCCCAAATAAAAGACCTAATAGGCTAAGGGTTGATTGATATCTTTGTACAAATGTTCATGTTTCATGGGAAGAAAGGACAATATAAACTGTGCCAGACATCCTGGGGATCTTCACTAATCTTAG